>NW_015504968.1:16703-27333 GCF_001595765.1 Miniopterus natalensis | reverse complement strand
AGGGTGCTGTGGGCGGGGCCGGGGCGGAGTTAGGTTGATGGCTGGGGCCTGAGGAGCTAGCGGTTGGGAGAGCAGCCTGCCACTCCGGAGTTGTGAGCAGGGGCGGGGCCAGATGGTGGGCGGGGCACGGAGTGTGCCCGCGGCCTGTGACTGGGCCACGAGCAGTGGGCGGGGCCCAGGCCCGAGCTGGGGTCGTGGATGGGACCTGAGGACCCCGAGGCCCTGAAAGAGCTGGTGCTGCCCAGCGCGGCCTGTGACTGGACTGGGAGCTGTGCGCGGGGCCTGGGACGGGGCCAGAGTGGTGGCCTGGGCCCCTGGCGGGGTCTGCGAAGCAGGTCCCCGGGAACCATGGAGGGCTGGAGGGCGGACACCCCTGCCCGGCCTGCTCCTGCCCTGTCCCTCTGCCGGGGGGGCGCCCCGTGGCTCTCCGCGACCCCGGGACCTGTGCCCTGTCGTCCCCATGCTCCCCGCCCCTGTCCTGTCCTCCGTCCCCACAGGACTCCCGCACCTGCGGTTACCCTTGGCAGTCCCACTTTGTGTCCCCCCACCCACGCCTGTCGTCCTCAGGCCCCCAACACTCATGAAGTCCCCGGGAGTAACCCTAAAAGTCAACGCGCGACTACAGTTTGGAGAAGGCAGGGGCGCCAACCGAATGGGGAACCAGGAAGGCTGCGAACGCAAGAACCAAGATTCCCGTTACCGCGGGTGATGCCCTCGCAGGACGTGGAGGCTTCGCGGCAGCCTGGGGAGCCGGCCCTGAAGTCCTCGGGAGGCGGCTCCGCACAGGCGAGGGCTCCGCAGGAGGAGGCGATGCTCAGGGGGGGCGCCGGGCAGGCCAGGGCTGAGGACCAGCAGGCGGGGGGGATGGGCTTCCTGCAGGGGGCACTAGGGAGCGGGGGTCTTTTCTGCTCCCCATCCTTGGGGAGAGGAGTGGGGTGTCCTCCTGGCTGGGCCCGAGGGGAGCGCAAGGGAGCCACACAGAAGAGGGGTACCCGGAGGAGGGCCACCCCCTCTCCACCCTGGCTGGGCGAGCAGCCAGAATCCACAGCGCCAAGAGCTGCCCTCCAGGTGGGGATGGCGAGAGGGTGTGGGGAGCTTGACCAGCATCTTGGGTGTGCAGGGGTCGGGCTCCCCAGCTGCCTTCCAAGGGGGGGGGCGCCGGAGGAGCACCGGGGGCGGCTGGAGGGGGAGGAGTGAGAGTGACAGGCCGGCAAGTGCCCAGGGTGGAGCTGGAGGCTGGCGGTGGTCCCGCTGGGCTGTGCTCCGGTTTCACTTTGTCCAAACACTGCTTTGTATCTTTTTGTTGCACTTTGAAGATAATGTGTGTGTGTGTTTTTTCCTGGATGATTTTAAAACTTCTATTTTCAGCAGTTTGGCTAGGCTGTTCCTAGGTGACTTTTTACTTGTTAAGCTAATTAAATTCAGGCGTGGCCTTGGCTCGGTTCTCTCCCACTGCGCTCTCTTGGATTTCAGGTGCCCAGCGAGGTGCTTGCTCCCTCCCCAAGGCCTTGTCCTCTGTGTTTTCCCTCCTTTCCCCCTCCGTGCTTCCACCCGCCTGTTTTCCACCTGCTGCTCCCACTTTCACGTGTCCCCTCTGCTGCGTGGCATCAGCTGTCTCTTTTCCAGTGGCCGCTGCAGTCATTTTATATCCCAGCTCTGGACTTTCTGTGTGATTCTTTTTCTTTAGGTTCCAGTTCTCGTGAAATTCTATTTTCCTTCATGTTTCTGAACATACGTGTTGCATTTTATTTTCTTTCATTTTTTACATGTTATTATTTCCTTTCTAATGTATCTTTATTGTTGAAAGTATTGCAGATGGCCTCTTTTTCCCCCCATTGGCCCCCTCCACCCCGCACTTGCCCCCCACCCCAGGCTTTCACCATGCTATTTTCTGTGTCCATGGGTTATGCATATAAGTTCTTTGTTGAATCTAAATATGTTTTTATTGATTTTAGAGAGAGGAAGGGAGAGGGAGAGAGAGACAGAGGCATCAGTGTTTTTTTGCTGTGAATCCACAACCCAGGCCACTTTTTAGAGAGTGGAAGGGAGGGGCACAGGGGAAGAGAGAAAGGGAGAGAAACATTGATGTGAAAGAGACACAGTGATGGGTTGCCTCCCACATGCACCTGACTGGAGCCAGGCATCAAACCTGGTACCTGCCTTTGACCAGGAATCAAACCAAAGGCCCTTTGGAGTTCGGGCCAACGTCTTAACCGCTGACCCACATCAGCCAGCGCTGTTCTGCTTTCTGTTCTGGGTCTCACCTTTGCAATTTTCCCTTTCTCCTGGGGGATGGCAGTCTCTGAGCCTGAGCTGGTCACCCAAACCGAAGTGGTCACCAAGTCCTACCCAGGCCACCTGCCCGGTGGCTCTTGCCCACTCCCTCTTCACCTCTTAGCATCAGCAGGGCCAACCCAGTGCAGTTCGTCTGGACCCCACAGCCCTTCTACGTGTGACCAGAATTCCTATCTTTGTCCCACACGGCAGAGGCACATCTGAAAACTGCTGTGGCTCAGTCTCTGTTTGTCCCAAAATGCACTATCCCTCCCACCTCCACTCTTGTTACAGTGCAAAACCCAGCACTCAGGTACCTCTACCGACCGGGTCCCCCACTCTACTCTTTTGACTTAAGATGACCAAAATCATTTCTGCTAATTGTAAGACATTAGAAAAATAAAGAAGCCCTGGTCGGTTTGGCTTAGTGGTTAGGTTGTCGGCACTCAGACCAAAGGTCCTCAGGTTCCATTCTGGTCAAGGGCACGTACCTCAGTTGCAGGCTCCATCCCCGGCCCTGGGGCCCTGGTCAGGGCACCTGTGGGAGGCAACCGATCGATGTGTCTCTCTCTCTCCCACCCCTCCTCCCTCACCTCCACTCTTTCTAAAAAAATCAACGGGAAAAAATATGCTCTGTGAGGATTTTAAAAAAAGAAAAGAAAGAAAACCCTGCGGAAAACCAGAAACCATTTCTACGTTGATCCGAACGTCTACTCACAGCAGGGCAGCCACTGGTATCTTCTGCTCTGACTTACCTGCAATTCCCCTCTGCTGACTTCCACGTTAGGGGCTTGCCGTTTTCCTTTCTACAACATTTAACTCATGCACTGGCTTATTGTGACACTATTTGCATTGTAGGAAACACAGAGAAGTATTAAACACAAAGGTGCCGTTTGTTCACAGGGCTCACCAAGGCCGGGTGTGCACTGAGCCAACTCCTGGGCACATTTTTTTGGACTGTCACACAGCCACACGTGGGGAGCAGTTTCCCATGCTGGCTGGATGGCACCAGCAATCACGGTCCATGTTCCCCAGGGTGGATGTGTACCTGCGGCCGATCCATTCCTCTTCTGCTGTTCCCTTCCCTATGTTTTTCTACTTGAAGGGTTGCACACACCTCATCCCACATCCCTGTTGACATGTCTAGTTTCAGCTGCAGGATCCATGGCCCAGCAGGCAGAGTGCTGCTCCAGGTCCCAGTCCTCAGGGTGCCACACCTGCAGGGCCTTTTATGCACCCAGGGTACCAACCCCTGGCCACCACATCTCAGACATTTTCCCCATCTGCCTCGTCACTTTGCAGATGGTGGATTTGTGGCTGCAGAGACCCTGGACACCTTCAGGTGCACACACAGCCTAGCTGTCCTAACAGTTTCCTTTACTCAGGAAGCCCCCTCAAGCCCAAAGAAGCCTCTTTCATTTTTGGCACTTTTCTTGTTCTTTTGCAAATATTTTTTATTGATTTGAGAGAGAGAGAGAGGAGAGAGAAACATTGTTGTGTAAGAGAAACATCCATTGCCACCCCCCCCAAACCCCCGCATGTGCCCCTGCCAGAAATCAAACCCACAATCTGGGTATGTGCCCTTGCCCAGGAATTGAACCCACTACCTTTTGCTGTATGGGTCTACACCCCAACCCTCTGAGCCACACTGCCCAGTTGGTGAAAGCCCACTTGCAAACAGCCAACTTTGAGCCTCCCTAGAACAAAACACCAACAAGAGCCCCATATGGACAACACAATTAAAAATGGACTCAGGGCAGTGTCTCAGCCACAGTCACATACTGATCCTTCCAGCTGAACTGCAGTATCAGCTTCTCAAGCTCCTGGTGGTCCTCAGGGTTCTCCAGAGAAACACCATTAGGGTGTACACATAAGAGGACATCTGTGACTGTGGAGGCTTAGCAGTCCCACGATCTGCTGTCTTCCAGCTGGAGGCTGGGAAGCTAGTGGTGTGATTCTGCCTCCATCTGAAGGCCTGAGAACCAGAGGAGCCGTGGGCATCAGTCGCAGTTTGAGGACAGAGGATGAGATGTGATGTGCCAGCTCAATAGTGAGACAGGACAAAAGGGGCAAATTCCTCCACCTTTTTGTTCTATACAGACCTTCAACTGATTGGATAAGGCCCACCACACTGGGGAGAGCAATCTGCTTTACTCAGCCACCGGTTCACATTCTGATCCACCTGGAACCACCCTCTCAGACACAACCAGAAACACGGCTGAACCACTGCCTGATTCAAAGTTAGGACGACCTGGTGATGGACCTGGTGGCCAGACAGAGGCTACTGTCTGTGAAGACCTGGAGTCAGGGTTGGCAGAACCCAGGGGCACTTGCCTCGCCCTGTGGCCTCCCCATCCTTGTGCTGTCATCTTGGGCCTGGAGAAGCAGAATCCATCTCCCTAGTGGGCATTTGAGGTTGTGCAGTTGGATGCAGCTGTACCTCTGGGAGGGGGCTCAGGGCCAAGGAGGAGGGAGGGCACTGTCCCCACTGCCTCATTAGGGATAAACAGCCATGCTGCCTCCTGCCCTTGTTTGCTTCAGAACCTTTGTCTTTTATTCCGGAAAATGGAACATCTGCAACCGTGTTTAATGCTTTTTAAAAAATCTTTTTCCTGACCCTGAAAGGATTCATCTGCAGGGGACAAACACCCAGAGACTCTAACACTCATGGCTCTGCAAGGTCCATGACCATTGGTGGGAACCTGAGAGCCAAGTTCTTCTGAGATGACTGCCCCTCCAAGGCATTGCCTTTGAGAAGTTTGTCACTAAACAGCACAGTAAGTTAAGCAGTGCTTTGTTTGCCAATTTCTGTGGTGTAAATACTTCCACCTGGGCCAACCTCCAGCTGCCAGTGCTGGTCCCTGACTGTGGAGCTGGGAAGAGGGGCACATGGGCCCCCATGCACACACCACAGATGGGAAGACCTAAGGGCACAGATTGTCATAAAATGTCCTAAAATTATTAGGAAGAGGGCTGAGTATGTATTACCTATTTTTCACACAATTTATTTCATTGTAATTTCTCATTTAAATTTTAATAGTGGATGTGAAAAGGAGGCTGTACATTTTGCAGATTTTTTCTATTAGGTCCTTTTAATTACTGACATAAGAGTTCTTAATGTGTTAAAATTACTCTTCTGATCTGTCTGTGGCAATTTCCCCCCAGTTTGTGGCTTGCTTATAAAAGCTCTCTCTGCTTCAAGATGTCAAACTATTTTTCCAAGTTCTCAGATTTTATAGTTTCATATTTCATGATAAAATTCCTCCCCCATCTGGAATTTATTTTGGTGTAAGTGGTGAATTAAAGATTCAGCTAAAAAAAAAAAAAACAGTCTAACCCTAACTCGTGAGGCTCAGTGGGGTGGGCATTGTCCCCTCAACCAAAAGGTTGCCTGTTTGATTCCCAGTCAGGGCACATGCCTCGGCTGTGGGCTGTATCCCCATTCGGGGGCATGCAGGAGGCAGCCGATCAATGACTCTCATCACTGATGTTTCCATCTCTCCCTCTCCCTTCCTCTCTGAAATTAAATATATATATAATCAGTTTTAAAAGATCTCTTAAAAAAAAATCTCACCTGTTGTCACAACACCAATTCTTGGGTCACCCATCCTTTCCCTAGTGGTGCAGATGCAGCTCTCACCTCGTGCCCTCAGCTTGGTTCCACTGACCAGTACATAGTGACACCCATCCTGTCATCCTCATCGTAGACGTGGTCCTTCCTTAGTCTTCTCTTGCAAAAGCATCCTGCTCATGTGCTCACAGTTAGTTTTCCATAAACATCTGAGAATTCATTTGACCATTTCCAAATTAGCACTTTGATGAAAATCACAGTTCAGGTACAGGTTGAAGGAGTGAGCAAACCTAGCTGGGATTTTAACATTGTCTAACTTCTTATGTTTGTTCCCAGGTATTTTGTTTTCTTTTGCTGTTCCAAACAGCCTCTCATCTTGCGGGTGACTTACCTCCTGCTGCTGGTGCGAGTGAAGGTTTCATGCCTCTGGCTCAGCATCTCCTTGTTGGCCCTGCTGCTACCTGGTGGGACCTCTGAAACCACGGCTCCCTTGTCTCCAGGCCTCCAGGCAGGTCAGCCTCCTGTGCTGGCCTGGGCCCCCGTGTAAGTCACGGCCGGGAAGAGGAGGCCCCTCCCTGCTGCTCCCTCTTCCCAGTCTCCTGACTTTCTGGTCCCCAGGATGCCGCCTGAATGGGCAGTGCTGTCTGTGTCCTGGAAGCCCTTCCCCCCACACTACTGTCTCTGCCTGTGCATGTGACACTATCAATATGCCCGTTAATAACACTGTCCCCTGCCTCCGGAGTATGGCATGCCGCACCTCGACTCACCTTTCACGTCCCCGCCATCCCTCCCAGAGAAGGGTACGCCCTCTTCATTCCACACCCCATATCCTCACTCATTCTGCTTCCAGCCTGCTGACTCTTCCTCCAAAACTCATCCTACCTGCAGTCACATCCCTGCTTCCCAACCTCCACCTCTGCCCATGCCTCCTTTCTGCTTTGGAAGCAGATTGTCTCCCCCCCACACACACCCCATGGAAAAACCATAGCATGTCCACTCGTCTCCCAGGTCCTCTTCCCCACTGGCCCTGCACCTGCACCTGCAGGGCCAGTTCTGGCTGGAGGACCCCCACACTTGCTGTTTACTCTGCTCACCTGCTCAGAATGCCCTGCCCTAAAGCTGCACAACTTAGAGGGTTTCTGGTGTCAAAGTGGCCTCCCCCATGGTCTGTTTTCTTTTGTTCCAGAGCTAGGAGCACCTGTCTCCATGTTTTCAAAAAATATATATAGCTCTTTATTGATTTTATTTTATTTATTTCTTTTTAATATATCTTTATTGATTTCAGAGAGAGGAAAGGAAAGGAGAGAGAGAGAGAACATCAATGATGAGAGTCACTGATCAGCTTCTTCCCCCAGGCCCCCGACTGAGGATTGAGCCATAACCTGGGCATGTGCCCTGACTGGGAATCGAACCCTGATCACCTGGATCCTAGGTCGACACTCAACCACTGAGCCAAGCCTGGCAGGGCTCTTTATTGATTTTAGAGAGAGAGAGGGAGAGAAAAACATCAATGATGAGAGAGAAACATTGATCTGCTGCCTCCTGCACAACCCCCACTGGGGATTGAGCCTGCAACCTGGGCATGTGCCCTGACCAGGAATCGAACCATGACCTCCTGATTCATAGGCTGACTGTCAACCACTAAGTCATTTGGGCTGGGCTGTCTCCACATTTTTGCACCTCTTGCATTCTCTGTTAGTGCTACAACCTGGTCAATTTCTGCAGACTTATCTTCCACTTCACTGATTCTGTCTTTAGATGCACCTAATGTGCTTTTTTAAAAACCCATCCACTGAACTTTCCAAACTTTGATTTTTGTGTGTGTGCGTTTTTTTTTTTTGTTTTTTTTTTTGGTTAATCCTCACCAGAGGATATTTTTTTCATTGATCTTTTAGAGAGAGTGGAAGGGGAAAGNGGCCTGAAACTCTGGCCTGTGCCCTGACCAGGAATGGAGCCTCAATCTCCTGGATCCTAGAGAGAGTGGAAGGGGAAAGAGAGAGAGAGACACGTTGATTGGTTGGCTCCTGCATGAGCCCTGACCAAGGCTGGGATTGAACCTGAAACCCAGGTATGTACCCTTGACTGGGACTTGGACCCATGACCCTTTGGTCTGTGGGCTGATGCACTAACCATAGTGCCACATGGGCCAGGACCGAACTTTGATTTCTCAACTCACAGAAGTCCTCCTTGATTTTGTTTTTGAAATATGGTTAGTCTTGGTTTCTATGTTATCTCATTCCTCCTCACGTTGAAGTTGAACCTGCTTGTGTTTTCCTTTGTTGCAACAACTCCAGGGCCTGATGTCTTTCGTGGCTGATGACTTTACCTCAAGCCCATGCTAGCTTGTTTCCTTTGGTGTTGATGTCCCCTGCCTCTCTCGCTTACTCCATGTGCATAGCCTGCTGCGCTGGAGGCATATGAAAATACTGTCGTGGTCCCCACACCCTGCAGCATCCCAGGGCCTGCAGGGGGACCCCTTGCCAACAGGGGCCATCTCAGCCTGGTGACACAGCACTGCCCTCTCCCCCACGCCTGGCTGTATCATCATATCTGAGACCAAGGAGTTGTCAGAGCCCCTGCCTGCAGCAGAGGGACTCCCAGTGACCACGTGGGACTGCAGGGAAGGGTCTTGAGCTCGGACCTCATACCCAGAAGTCTGGGCTTCAGCACAGCGGGGGTGCTATTGCACCACTGGGAAATCAGGCTTTAATTAATTTAAAAAATGTGGTGGGCAGGGGACNGTTGATGTTGAACCTGCTTGTGTTTTCCTTTGTTGCAACAACTCCAGGGCCTGATGTCTTTCGTGGCTGATGACTTTACCTCAAGCCCATGCTAGCTTGTTTCCTTTGGTGTTGATGTCCCCTGCCTCTCTCGCTTACTCCATGTGCATAGCCTGCTGCGCTGGAGGCATATGAAGATGCTGTTGTGGTCCCTACACCCTGCAGCATCCCAGGGCCCGGAGGGGGACCCCTTGCCAACAGGGGCCATCTCAGCCTGGTGACACAGCAATGCCCTCTCCCCCACGCCTGGCTGTATCATCATATCTGAGACCAAGGAGTTGTCAGAGCCCCTGCCTGCAGCAGAGGGACTCCCAGTGACCACGTGGGACTGCAGGGAAGGGTCTTGAGCTCGGACCTCATACCCAGAAGTCTGGGCTTCAGCACAGCGGGGGTGCTATTGCACCACTGGGAAATCAGGCTTTAATTAATTTAAAAAATGTGGTGGGCAGGGGACACATGGCCAGGTTCTCAGCGGAGGTTTTCAGGGTGCCCTCCTGGGACCCCAGGGCTCTGAATAACACTCTGGCTTCCAGGCCAGCCACACCCAGACATCCTATTTGGCCAGAGAGTTTCCCCTCTAACTAAGTTCCTGCTTTAAAGAACAAGTCACCAGGAAGACTCCACACATTTGGGGGGATGTCACCCCATGCCAGGCTCACAGGGGGGGCATCCTCCCCACCGTCATGGCATNGGCATCCTCCCCATCGTCATGGCAGCCTCCTGGGACCCACTGTTCACTGGAGGAAGACGAACACAGTCATGTTCAAATGCAGAGTGTGACCAGTGACAATGCAAATAAGAGGTTCTGGCCAAAATGAAGTAACTTTGTTCAACAGAGCAATACCTGTGCACTGTGGAAAATTTGGAAAATAGAGAAGTCCCCAAGCTCATTGGCACTACCATTTTGCTTCCACGTGGTTCCACCTGAAAAACCAAGAAACACACAGAGTGAAGGCACAGTATGAACAGTGTGTCTTTGTGTCTGTGTCTGTGTCTGTGCCTCAAACAATAATTGAATCATTTTCACCATAGTGGTGACTTGGGCTGCCAGGGGTGGGGGGGGCATCNGGGCTGCCAGGGGTGGGGGGACATAGACACTCTCTGGGCCAGACTATGTGGGCCCCCAACCTGACTCCTCTCCTTAGCAATTGCATGACCTCCTGAGCCTCAGTTTCCTCAGCTGTCAAATGGGGATGGATCCAGGCTGTCGTGGCCAGGAAGGGCTCACTAGGGTGTCTGGTGCAGAGGAGGGGGCAGCTGGAGTCAAGCCCCCATGTGCATGGCTTAGTCACTCTGCCTTTCCTCACTTGACCCCCAGTTGTACCCCATGCCTGAGTGAGATGCTATTGCACACAGACACAGTGTCAGGCCGCTCATTCATCTGACCACCCTGCGCTGTCCCACAGTGCCACATGCCAACGGCTGAGGTCAACGGGTGTCTGTCTCCTGCTGTCACCAAAGGCAGCCTGTCCTCCCTGGGGACTGCTACCTGCTCTCCAAACACCCTCATCTCATAGGTGTAAGACCCAGAGGTGCTAGTGGCAGGAGCAGCAGTGGAAGACAACACCCAGTCAGCTGGCCAGGCAGAACAGGCCCTTGTGCTGTCAGTTGCACCACCCAAAGGGGCAGGAACACGTGGGAAACACAGATTCTCTTGTTCTCAAAGGGCACCCTGGCTTGAAGCAGCCGCAGATACCCAGTTACAGCTGGAGGCCGGGTGGGTGGGGTTCCTGGCAGGAGAAAGAGCTCCCAGGGGCTCTGGGATGCAAAGCAGAAGGACAGTGGAAGTCAGTGGCTTTGGCTTATTTCAGTAAAGCCACTTGTAGACCACAGGACACACACAGAACCTGAGGGAAAAGCAACTGTGTGATACGGGGACACGAAGAAACAGAGAGGTGCCAGGAAAGCCTTCCCTAGACCTCTGCGTCTGGTGACTGACCAGAACCACCGCCAAGAGGATGGGCGAGGGGACTCCTTGGCCGCCAAACCTAGATGTCCTTTCCTA
>NW_015504968.1:3782-14762 GCF_001595765.1 Miniopterus natalensis | reverse complement strand
GGGCCTGGTTCTGGAATAGACAGCAGGCTGCAGGGGCTGCGGGGTGGGCTGCGGGAAGGAGCTCTCCCTGGGGAGACCTACTGGCCGGGACCTCAGGAGTGACACCCTGGCACAGAAAGTGGCTGGTGTGCAGCGTGGCGGCCACGCACTCTACCACTCTCCTTAAGAAGGTGTCTTGGAGTGAAGTGTTGGGGATGCAGAGGGTTTGCATTCCCGGAGTGCAGGGCCTAGAGCTCAGGGTCGTGGTGGTGCTGAGGAGTTTGTCCCCCAGCTTGCCCTCTCCTTTTCCTGTTTTGGCAGCTCCTGGACCCTCTGCCCTCCCCCCTCCCCGGCAGGCTTCTGTCTGTCTCTGCATTGTCATCAGAACACCAAGGCTGTGTTCCATCAGCACTCACCTCATCTGTGCTTGCCCCCACCTGGCCATGTGCACATAGGCATGTTGTAAAGTGTAGTCTACCTGTGCTANCCCCGGGCATGTGCACATAGGCATGTTGTAGTCTACCTGTGCTATGCCTCTCCAGCGCCTTCCTGGGCTCCACAAAAGACCATGAAGGTTTAACTGGGAGGGGGGAAATGCAGGAGAGGCCAGGCTGTATGGGGTCTGCCCCCCATAGAGCCGCAATGGGAAGCCCATTTGGTGTGCATGTGGGGATGTGGGGCTGCTCAGCACCAGGTGTCGGGGAGCTGCTGTTGGAGTGGTCAGGAGCAGAGTTGATGGTCAACTGCACTGAACACGGGCTCTGCTGAGTCCCCCTCGCTGCTGCCAGGGGTGGTCCTTCCAGGATGGTCTTAGTTGTGCCCTGTGGGGACTTGTATGCAAGGGTCATGTTTTCTCTGTTCTCTGTTGTACCTTATCTCTGTCTGAGTGGTGTTGGTGCTGATGTCTGTCGCTGCTGCCTGGTGCCCCATCGGAAGGCAGCCTGCTTCTGTTGGGACCTGTGGCATGTTTCCAGATTTGGGCCAGTGACGATCTTGTTGCCCTCGGCATTCGGTCCCTGTCCCTCACATACAACCTCCTGTGGGTGGGTGGGCAGGCCTTTCGTGAACACCTATCAGCAGTGGGGTTTGGGGGTGTGTGTGCCCAGCATTACTACTGGGCAGCTCCCCAGGGTGCTGTGCCAGCTCCGGCCCCCTCAGGCATTCTTGCCGGCATGGCCTGACTTTTAATTTTTGCCCGTCTAGTAGGTGTGATATGTTGTGGTTTTCATTTGAATCTCTCTGATTGCTAATGTAGGCCACTTAGTCCACTTGTCTGTCCTCATCAGTGAAATTTTTTCCTTTCTTTTGCTAGGTTTGTCTCCTTTCTCTGTTGGTCTCAGCAGCTTGTTTGGGGGGTGGAAACCCTGTTTTGCCTGGATGTGTTGGGGCCCCTCTTCCGATGAGGTGGCCTTGGCTGCACAGCCTGTGATGCTCCCAAGGTCTGAGCCTCTTGAGCCTCGTTGTCAACATCGACTCCTTCCTGCTCTTCCCTCTCAGGTGGCGGGGCGGTTGGGTTTTGTGTATTTTCCTGTGGTGACACAGGGCTCCTCCCTGCTGGCCCCGAGCCTCCTGCACCAGGGTCCACCCTCCCCCGCCTTGTGTCCCCTGTCCCTGGGCTCCAGCAGGGTCTGGGACACTTATATAGTCCCTTGCACTTACCGCCGCTGAGGATCACAAGTTAGTTGTTAGTTTATGAAGTCGGACATATGTTTGCATCGTACTGTTCCTGTACACATTTTAAATATATACACATTGGTGTTTTGAGAGAGAGAGTGAGGGAGAAAGAAACCTCGATTGGACAGAGAAACACCCATCAGTTGCCTCCTACACGCACTCCCACTGGGATCGAAACCCACAACCTGGGCATATGCCCTGACCAGGAGTCGAACTGTCAACCTTTCGGTGCAGAGGACGACACTCAACCCACTGAGCCCCCCGGCCACAGGGCTGGTGGGTGGCTGTCAGCGTCATAAGCTGCTGCCCCATTTTTCAAAGTGGTGGCATCACCATCCACTGCCTCCAGCTGTGTTACCTTCCTTATCAGCATCATTTTATTTTTATTATTTTTTTTTAATCCTCACATGAGGATATTCTTTCCACTGCTTTTCAGAGACAGTGGAAGGGAGAGAGAGAAACATTGACGACTGAGAGAGACATTGATTGGTTGCTCCTGTAGTTGCCTTGACTGGGGCCGGGGATTGAGCCTGCACCGAGGTACATGCCATAGGCCGTAATCTAACCCGGGACCCTTCAATCTGCCCACCTNGCCCTCGGCCAGAATTGAACCCGGGACCCTTCAGTCTGCAGACCAATGCTATAACCACTGAGCCAAACAGGTGAGGGCTCATCATCTTTGTAATTCTAGCTCTTCTGATGGCTGTGTGATGGTTGCTCCTTAGGGTTTTGTTCTGTGCTTACTGTGAGTGGACACTGAATGCCATCAGACACTTACCAAATTGACCTCATGTGATGCTCCTTTAGTTGCTGATCTGGTAATTACATACATGGGTTTTCTGGTATTAAACTGGCCTTCTGTTCTTGGAAGCATAACTGCATCTTGTGCATTCATTGGTGGGCCTTAGGGTATAGATGTCTGTTCAGGCGTCTGTGTCTGGGGTTTGTGATCCCTGTCATCTGCCCATGTTGGATTCTGGTGCCGGGACAACTTGTGGAATAAGTTGATGACTGTGTCATCTCTCACTGAGCCACAGTGTCATTTGTGTAAAATCGTAATTGTGTGTCCCAGGAGTGTTTGGGAGAAGTCACCTATAACATAGCCTGAGCCGGGAGTTGCTTTGTGGGAGGTTTGCCCCTGGATTCGGTTGCTTTGGTTGTAGAGCATGTTCTCGGTCCCTGCGGGTTACTTTCGGAAATTTGTCTGGGAATTTGACCACTTTGTCTAGATTTTCAGGTTTATTGCCATAAAGTNACCACTTTGTCTAGATTTTCAGGTTTACTGGCATAAAGCTGTTTTTGAATCCTCAGCTGAGGGCATGTTTATTGAATCGAGAGAGAGGGGAAGGGAAGAAGAGAGAGAAACATTGATGTGGGAGGGAAACATCGGTCAGCTGACTCCCGTATGTGGCCAGGTCAGGGATCGAAACGACAGCCTTTTTGACATATGGCCGATGCTCCAACCAACTCAACCACCCATTCTGTTGTTTTATTTCTGAGGTATTTGTGGGCCAGGATGTCCTCTTTAATCCCTACGTTGACTCTTTCTGCAGGTAGACACCCCAATCGATCGGTCCCACCACGGGCTCATCAGCTTTTGAAATGAAATTAGTCCTTTATTGCCTTCCATTTTTTTTTTCCCTTAGGTTGACTTTGCTGTTCCTGCTCTAATTTCTTAGGATACACACACAGCTTATTGTTTTTCCCCTTTTCCTTGTGCAAATGCTTGTATAGCTGCAAAGTAACGCTTTAGGGTGTCCAAAATAAATATACACACACTTTGAATAATTATAAAGGCTGTGTTTATGAAAACACATTTCATTTTCAAAATTGAGCTACCAGCTGTAAAAGTATGTAAATTTTTTTGGAACGCCCCATATATGTAGGAAAAAGATAGAAGGAAACCTGCTAGGATGGTAGCTGGTAGCATGGTGATAATTATTACGTTTTTCTCCATTTTGATATTCTCATGATTTTCAATACCAAATATATATTACTTAAAAAGTAAAAGAGTGGGTTATTTTCTGAAATTCCTATTTAACTTTGCTAATTTTACATTTAAGAAAATTGCCAAGTGTTGTTTCCACTAAATAAAATAATTTTATTATCGCTGGCAGAGAAGCGATTTACTGAATGCTCATATTTTATCCAGTTTGGACTCTCATTTAAAAAGCACCAACGATTTGATGGATAAATATTTCTTAAGTGACTCTATTGGAATTTAGTGGTGCAACAAAAAGAAAATACTCTTCTGGTGGAAATAAAAATAAAACATGACGAGTCACGGGCTTATGGGGAACTTTGGCTGTATATTGAATATGGTTCTGTATCTGATTGTAGCGTAGTGTGATGTTGGGAGAATAACAGAAATTGTTATTAAAACAACAAGCTGCTAATGACAATTGTCACCCTGGAGAAGAATTGGCTCAGGAGCCCGAGCCCTTAATGCCCTGCTTCTGGGAATGGCCTTGGATAGTGTGAGCTCATTCCTCTCTGTCCCTACAGAGGATGCCTAAAGGAAAACACGGAACAGATTTCCAACTTGGTGTCCAGGGGACAAGAGCCCAGCTCATTCATGACCCTGACAAGATGCGGAATAGCAAGAGCAGAGAAGCTAGAGAACTTTCCTCTTTCTTACACACTTTGACTTCACATCATTTATAGAAAAGAACACAACAGGTATGTGGCTGCTTTGTGAGGACATTGGCAGTGTTCCATGTAGTGTTTGGAAAATACTAAGTCAAGGTGTAAGATGTGAGAATGAGGATGGCCCTGGCTGGTTTGGTTCAGTGGTTAGGGCGTTGGCCTTCGGACTGTAGGGTCCTGGGTTTGATTCTGGCCAAGGGTACATACCTTGGTTGCAGGCTCCCTTCCGAGCCCTGGTTGGGACACATGCAGGAAGCTACCAATCGATGTTTCTCTCTCACATCGATGTTTCTCTCTCTCCTTTCCACTCTCTCTGCAAAGCAATGGGAAAAATATCCTCGGGTGTGAATTACAAAGAAAGAGTGAGGACAAGCAAAGGTGTGGTGAGTTCATACAGTGCATACTACTCAGAAATAAGAAGGAATAAATTAATGATACACACAACAAACAATATGGAAGTATCTCAGAAACACTCTGTGAAAGGATTCCACGAAAGAGTCCATACTTTCTGGGAGTGTTCTGGGGTAAAGGTCCTTTTCTATACGTTGATGGGGTTTGGTTACACAGGTGCATACAAATGTATATGTAAGATTTGTCCCTTTCATTGTATGTAAATTTTACACCAAATGTTGAACTCTAGTTAGTGATACCATGGTGCATTATTTACGGGGAAATGCATTGACAATTGCAGTTTACTTTGAAATAACAAAATAGGGCTGATGAACGGATGGATCAAATGAGTATAGTATAGTCAAATGTTAATGTAGAACCTAGCTGGTGGGTATATGGGTGTTCACTGTAAAATTCTTTCCACGTTATTCTATGTGTTCATCCAAAAATATTGGGGAAACGATTACAATTTTATTTCCTAAGGTTACATGGTATTTAAGAATATGATATTTAAAACAGTCTCTGTTTATTGTAGGTTGATAGTTTGCTTTCAGGGAATCAATTGAAAGGAACTCTAGAAGCCAGTAAAAGGCGAGATATTTACCAAAGGTAAAGCATACGCGTTGCAATGAGCTGTGTTTACAGCATTGAAACTGTTTGAGGCATTATTTCTTTCCTTTTTTTTTCTTTTTTATTAGTACAGTTAAAAACACTAATAATGAGAAAAATATTGAGGTAACAGTGAAATTTTCAAAATATATTTTAAAAGATTTCTTGCAGTTTTCTATATCTATGTGGTCTAAATTTTGGAATGATAAGATTAGATTAAGGATTACAAATGTAAAAAAGAGGCAACTTAATTTATTTTGTATTCTGTATGTAGCAAGTAGTGTGCTCTGCACTCTAAAACCTTTTGTTTTAATTTTATTTTTGTTTAAAATATTACAGATGTGCCTTTCTCTCCCTAATGACCCATTTCACTCCATCCCTTCCCCCTCCCCAGTCCTCTCCCCACCATTGTCCATGTCCTTGGGTTGTGCATATATGTGTATAAATTCTTTGGTTACTTTCTTCCACTCCAGCCACCAACCCTCCTCCATCCCTCTGACATTCATTAGTCTGATGTATGCCTCCATGTCATTGAGTCTATTCTGTTCATCAGTTTATTAAGTTGTTTAGATTCCACATATAAGTGAGATCATGTGATGTTTGTCTTTCTCTACCTGGCTTATTTCACTTAGCATAATTTTCTCCAGGTCGATCCATACTGTCCCAAAGGGTACGAGATCCCTCTTCTTTACTGCTGCATAGTATTCCATGGTGTATACATCCTACATCTTTTTTATCCACTCATCTACTGATGGGCACTTGGGCTGTTTCCAGATCTTAGCTATTGTAAACTGTGCTGCTGTTAACATAGGGATGCATATATTCTCTCTGATTAGTGTTTCAGGATTCTTAGGAAACATTCCTAGGAGTGTAATCACTGGGTCAAAATGCAGCTCCATTTTTAATTTTGTGAGGAACCTCCATACTGTTTTCCATAGTGGTTGCACCAGTCTGCACTCCCACCAGGGTTCCCCTTTCTCCACATCCTCACCAGCACGAGTCACTTGTTGATTTGTTGATGGAGCCATCCTGACAGGTGCTAAGTGATACCTCATTGTGGTTTTAATTTGCATCTCTGTGATGATTAGCAATGTTGAGCATTTTCTCATGTGTCTCTTGGCCATCTGTGTGTTCTCTTTGGAGAAATCTCTATTCAGGTCTTTTGCCCATTTCTTAATTGCGTTGTCTGCCTTCCTCTTGCTGAGTAGTATGAGATCTTTGTACACTTTGGAAATTAGCCCCTTCAGATACATCCTTGGGAATGTTTTCTCAGACCGTCGGGTTCCTTTGTATTTTGAGGCTGTTTTCTTTTGCTGTGCAGAAGCTTTTTAGTTTGATGTAGTGCTGTATGTTTATTTTTTCTTCTATTTCTCTTGCCCTAGGAGATGTATCAGTGAAAATTCCACTGTGTGGGATGTCTGTGGCTTACTGCCTATGTTTTCTTCCAGGACTTTTATGGACTCATGACATACATTTAAGTCTTTTGTACATTTTGAGGTTATTTTTGCGTATGGTGAAATTTGGTGGTCTAGTTTCATTTTTTTGCATGTATCTATTCAATTTTCCCAGAGTCACTTATTGAAGAGACTGCCTTTACTCCACTGGATGCTCTTGCCTCCTTTGTCAAATATTTACTGACCATAGTGGCGTGGGTCTATTTCTGGGGTCTCTGTTCTGTTCCATTGATCTATATGCCTGTTGTTGTACCAATACCAGGCTTTTTTGATTACAATGGCTTTGCAATACAGTTTGATGTTCGGTAATGTGATCCCTCCCACTATGTTCTTTTTCCTCAAGATGGCTGCAGCTATTTGGGATCTTTTTTGTTTCCATATAAATTTTCAAAATATTTGTTCTAGATCTGTGAATTATGCTGTTGGTATTTTAATACGAGTTGCATTGAATTTATGAATTGCTTTGGGTAGTATGGGCATTTTAATGATATTTATTCTTCCAATCCATGAGCATGGTTTCTTCTTCCACTTGTTTAAATCTTCCTCTATTTCTTTTTTCAGTTTCACATAGTTTTCCGAGTACAGGTCTTTTACATCCTTAGTTAAGTTTATTCCTAGGTATCTTATTTTTTTAGTTGCAATGGTAAATGGTATTGTTTTTCTCTCTGAAAGTTCATTGTTGGTGTATAAGAATGCCATTGATTTCTGGATGTTTATTTTATATCCAGCTACCTCACCAAATTCATTTATCAAATCTAATAGTATTTTCATGGAGTCTTTAGGGTTTTCTATGTACAGTATCATGTCATCAGCAAATAATGGCAGTTTTACTTCCTCCTTTCCAATTTGGATACCTTTTATGTTTTCTTCCTGTCTGATGGCTGTGGCTAGGACTTCTAGTACTATGTTGAATAAGCGTGGTGAAAGTGGACTTCCCTGTCTTGTTCCTGTTTTGAATAGAAATGGTTTTAGTTTTTGCCCATTGAGTATGATGTTGACTGTAGGTTTGTCATACATGGCCTTTATTATGTTGAGGTGTGATCCCTCTATTCCCACTTTGCTGAGAGTGTTTATCAGATGTGAGTGCTGGATTTTGTCAAATGCTTTGTCTCCATCTATTGATACAATCATATGATTTTTGTCCTTCATTTTGCTTATGTGATGTATCACATTTTTTGATTTGTGGATGTTGTACCAACCATGCGTCCCCGGAATAAATCCCACTTCGTTGTGGTGTATGATCTTTTTAATGTATTGCTGGATCCAGTTTGCTAGTATTTTAGTCAGGATTGTAACATCTATGTTCACCAAGGATATGGGCCTGTAATTTTCTTTCTTTGTAGTGTCTTATCTGATTTTGGGATTAGGATGATGCTTGCCTCATAAAAAGAGTTTGGGAATTTTCCCTCCTCTTGCATTTTCAGCTCAAAGTAGGGGACACTCCTATGTATAGGAGATGCTTGATCTGCTCTAAAATACTGTTGCATGTGATCCTCATCATAGTTATTTTTTTGCAGAATTGAGGCACTTAATGAAAGAGAGGAAGGTGATTTTTCTGAAGAAGATGAAGAGGACGATGACAAAGAAAGTGAAGAAAGTGGGTAAGAGGATGAGGAAACAGAAGAGGAAGATGAAGGGAAAGAGGAACATGAGTCTCAGCAACAGGCAGTAAGTAACGAGTGCACTGCTGTTGGAGACTTGACTGCAGCAGGCTGGGGACATTATGTTTAAGGCACGTAACAACAGTGCTGGAGCCTAACCTTGGGATCAATTTGCACACCTAACAGGATGTGGAGACTACCCATATATCTGCGTTACATATTCCTGATGCCAACCTGTTTAAGTACATTAGTCATATTAATGATTTAAGAGGCCGTAGTCATTTGAAATTCTTATCAAGGTCACATGGTAGTAAAATGGTAAAAGAGTAATACTCTTCTACTTTTTATTTTATATATTTGTTATTCTTTAAGACTTTATGTTTTGAACTGTATTTTTCAATTACAGTTTACATTCAATATTACTTGGTATTAGTTTCAGATGTACCACATAGTGGTTAGACAATCATGTAATTTCAAAGTGGCCACCGCAATATTTCAGGTACCCACCTGGCACTGTACATTATTATCATATTATTGACTATATTCCCTATGCTGTACCTTACATCCCTGTAACTGTTTGTAACTATCACTTTGACTTCTTAATCCTATTTCACATATTTCACCCATCCCCCAAAACTCCTCCCTCTGGCAAGAATCAGTCTGATCTCTGTGTCTATGAGTCTGTTTCAATTTTGTTTGTTTATTTATTTTATTCTTTATATTCCACATGTAAGTGAAATCATAGGGTATTTGTCTTTCTCTGACTTATTTTGATTAGCACAATACTTTCTAGGTCTATCTATGCTGTCCCAATTGGTAAGATTTTCTTTTTTATGGCAAAGAAATATTCTGTTGTATGTATATATATATGTACTACAGCTTTTTATCCACTCATGTATTGATGGGCACTTGGGTTGCCGCCATACCTTGGCTATTGTAATAAACATAGGGTGCATATATTCCTTTAAATTAGTGTTTTGGGTTTCTTCGGATATATACCCAGAAATGGAATTGCTGGATTATAAGGCAGTTCTATTTTTAATTTTTTGAGGACCCTCCATACTGTTTTCCACAGTGGTTGCACCAATCTGCATTCAGACAACCAGTGCCCTAGGGTTCCCTTTTCTCCACATGGTCACCAATACCTGTTGTTTCTTGATTTCTTGAGGGTAGACATTCAGACAGGTGTGAGCTGATATCTCATTGTGATTTTAATTTGCATTTCTCTGATGATTAGTGACTTTGAGCACCCTTTCATATGTCCATTGTCCATCTGTATGTTCTTTTAGAAGAAGTGTCTATTCAGGGCCTTTGCTCATTTCTTAAGTGGATGGTGTTTTGGTGTTGTGTCATAAGATCTTTATAAATTTTGGATATTAACCAATCAGATGTATTGTGAATATATTCTTCCATTAGTGGGTTGTCTTTTTATTTTGTTAATAGTTTCCTTTTCTGTGCAAAACCTTTTTAGTTTGATGTAGTCCCATTTATTTAATTCTTATGTTTCCCTTGCCCACAGAGATATATCAGAAAAATTATCGCTATGAGAAATGTCCGAGATTTTTACTACCTATGTTTCCTTCTAGGATTTTTATGGTTTCAGCTCTAACATATAAGTGTTTAATGTATTTTGAGTTTATCCTTGTGTACTTTGTAAGAAGGTGTTGTAGTTTCCTTGTGTTTCATGTATCTGTCCAGTATTCCCATCACCATTTATTGAATAGACTATCCTTACCTTATTGTATGTTCTTACCTCCTTTGTCATATCTTAATTGACCATGTAGTCATAGGTATGTTTCTGGGCTTTCTACTCTGTTCCACTGATCTATGTGTCTGTTTTTATGCCAATACCATGCTGTTTGATTAATATAGCCTTGTAGGATATATTCTTTTTTAAAAAAATATATTTTAATGATTTCAGAGAGAGGAAGGGGGAGGGAGAGAGAGAGATCGAAACATCAGTGATGAGAGAGTCATTGATTGGCATCCTCCTGCATGCCCCCAACTGGGGATCGAGCCTGCAACCCAGGCATGAGCAGTGACTAGGAATAAAACTGCAATCTGGATCATAAGTCAATATTCAACAGCCAAACCACACCAGCCGGGCTTCATTTGGAATTTATTTTTGTGTATGGTATAAGAAGGTGGTCTAGTTCCCTTTTTTGCATATATATGTCCAATTTTACCAACATCATTTATAGAGNGGGTTGTCTTTTTATTTTGTTAATAGTTTCCTTTTCTGTGCAAAACCTTTTTAGTTTGATGTAGTCCCATTTATTTAATTCTTATATTTCCCTTGCCCACAGAGATATATCAGAAAAATTATCGCTCTGAGATTTTACTACCTGTTTTCTTCTAGGATTTTTATGGTTTCAGCTCTAACATATAACTCTTGAATGTATTTTGAGTTTATTCTTGTGTATTGTGTAAGAAGGTGTTGTAGTTTCTTTGTGTTTCATGTATCTGTCCAGTATTCCCATCACCATTTATTGAATAGACTATCTTTCCCTTATTGTATGTTCTTACCTCCTTTGTCATATCTTAATTGACCATGTAGTCATAGGTATGTTTCTGGGCTTTCTACTCTGTTCCACTGATCTATGTGTCTGTTTTTATGCCAATACCAT
>NW_015504967.1:27178-68120 GCF_001595765.1 Miniopterus natalensis | reverse complement strand
TCCTTTTCACACTTCTTGCAGGTTAGATGTAATAGCAATGAATTCTATCTGTTTTTGTGTATCTGTGAAAGCCTTTATTTCTTAGTAATATTATTTTTAAGGTCTAATTCATGTAACATAAATTAACCATTTTAATGTGTATAACTCAGTTGCATTTATTACATTCACAACATTGTACATCCATCTCTTCTATCTAGGTCCAAAAATGTCATCATCCCCAAAGAAGACTCCACACCCATGAAGTAGCCACTCCTCATTACTTCCTCTCCTCTGCCCTGGCAAACACTAAACTGCTTCTTATTTTTATCAATTGACCTATTGTCCACATTTCATATGAATGGCATCGTACTATATGTCACCTCTTGTTTCTAGTTTTTTCCCCACTTAACTATTTTTTGCTGGACATATAATTCAGTCCACCTCCACTAAACATTTTTCACCCTCTCTCTTCTTGAAAGGCCTATCCACATACTTCTTCAAATGACCTTGTTACCAGTTTCCACTCATGTTCTTTCTTTTTTAAAAATGTTTTAATTTAACTTTATTGTTGAAAGTATTACAGATGTCCCTTTTGTTCCCCCATTGATCCCCTCCACCTTGCAACTCTGCCCCCTTCCAGGTCTTCATCACACTATTGCCTGTGTCCATGGATTATGCACATATATGCATATAAGTTCTTAGGTTAATCTCTCCTACCCACCCCATCAACCTTTCAGTCTGAATTTTGTCTGTTCCATGCTTATATGTCTCTGGACCACTTTGTTCATTATATTCCACATATGAGTGAGATCATGTGGTACTTGTATTTCTCTGACTGACTTATTTTGCTTAATATAATACTCTCCAGGTACCACCATGCTGTCTCAAAGGGTAAGAGATCCTTCTTTTTTTTAGCTGCATAGTATTCCATGGTTCAAATGGAATGCTGAGAAGATGCTTGGTATTATTTCAATGTTCTTGAACTTGTAGAGACTTGTTTTGTGTCTTAACATGTGGTCTATCTTTGAGAATGTCCCATGTGCACTTGAGAATAATGTCTATTTTGCAGGTTTTGGGTGAAATGTTCTGTAAATGTCAATTAATCTGATCTAGTGTGTCATTAAGAGTCACTCTTTCTTTGTTGATTTTTTGTCTGGAAGATCTATCCAGTGAAGTGAGTGGAGCATTAAAATCCACCTACTATGACTGTGTTGCTATAGATCTCTCCAATTAAAATCCTCCAGAATGTTTTTTTATATATTTAGTTGCTCCTATATTGGGAGTATAATGTTTAACAGGGCTATATCCTCTTGTTGGATTGATCCCTTTAGTAATATGTAGTGAGCTTTATTGACCCTTTTTATGGCCTTCATTTTGAAGTCTATTTTGTTCTATATTAGTATTGCTACCCAAGCACTTTTTTCATTTTCATTCACATGGAATATATTTCCCCATCCCTTCAATCTCAGCCTTTGTGAGTCTTTTGTTCTGAGGTGGGTCTCCTGTAGACAGCATATATATGGGTGATGTTTTCTTATCCATTCAGCTATTCTGTGTCCTTTGATAGAAGCATTTAATCCACTTACACTTAAGGTTATTATTGATAGGTACTTATCTATTGTCATTTTAATTTTTTATTGTTATGTTTCTCTCTCTCTATTTCAACTTATTACAGCAGTCCCTTTAATATTTCTTGCAATGCAGGATTGGTGGTGATAAACTCCTTTATTCTTATATTTTAAGGGGGAAGCTCTTTATTTCACCATCCATTTTGAATGATAGCCTTGCTGGATAGAGTAGTCTTGGTTTCAGATCCTTGCTTTCCATTACCTTGAATACTTCATCCCATCCCCTTCTGGCCTATAGAGTTTCTGATGAGAAATCAGCTAACAGCCTTATGGGAACTCCTATGTAGGTAACAGATTGCTTTTTTCCTTGCTGCCTTTAATATTCTTTCTTTGTCTTTGAATTTTTGGCAGTTTAATTCTGATATGTCTGAGCTTTGGCCTCTTTGAGTTCTTCTTGCTTAAGACTCTCTCCAAGTCCTGAACTTGTGTGACTTTTTCCTTCACCACACTATTGTCTGTGTCCCTGGGTTATGCATATATGCATATAAATTATTTGGTTAATCTCTCTGCCACCACCCACCCACTGACCTCCTTCCCTCTGAGATTCAGATCAAATGTTAACTTTGTGGCCCTAGGTTAACTATTCAGTTTATAGTAAGGCCCAGTAGCAAGCCAAAAACAATTTCTCAAAAGGAGAGAAGTCACCCAGAGAAGATGGTAGAGATTTGCTCCAACATCCTCTTGGACTATGCTGTGAAGCACTTATAAGAGTTGCAGAGGGTCAGACACCACTCCTATCTACCACGGCATTTTTAAGCACCACTTAATTTGTGGCACCGTGTGTGGCAGAGCAGCCTGCAAGGCAGGCTGGGGTTTATGCAGAACTTTATCTTGTTCTGAGCTCCCTTCAAAACTAGCAGCTTTTCCATTCACTCGGTAGATGGCCATGGTAGCACATTTACAAATAGAATGTTTTATATGCCTCAATTGTGCCACCAAACCCACATACATATTTTAGAAAGACGTGAGTGTGATACAAAATAAGACGTCACTAATTGGGAAATTTTATGCCTCAATCATACCTAGAAGAATGTGCTCTGATATTCATAAAACAAATATGATTTACCAACCCTGGTCTCTGGGGATGTATCAGTGAACAAAAGAGATCAAGGCCAGGTCAATATAGGGCTTATTTTTACAACTGTTTGAAAAGTTGCCTGAGTTTGGATTCTTTGTCTTCTTCCCTCATTGAGTAATGAGAGCTGATTATCCTCAGGAGTTATCATTCATGTGGTGCTGGACAATCAAATTAAGATAAGGATTCAGCTCTCCATTATAAGATTAAGAAGTTTGCAGTGTACAGCTCCCTTTCTCTGTTGCTGTTATGTCTTCCCCTTCTAGCCCCCATGCTATCGAAGTCCAAGAGTAGATGCCCTCTCTTCCAGCACTTTTTCTTTTCTAGCTCTGATTATTGGCCCTCCTCTTTGTTCCTAAATAAGATAGAAGACTTGTGGAATTAAGTTTGTAAGAACAGTTTCAGATTTACAGAATAATTGTGAAGATAGTACAGAGTTTCCCTCTACCACACAAGTTTTCCTAATTATTTACATACTTTAGTATAAAGTATTTGTTACTGTTAATTAATCAGTATTGATGCATTATTGATAATTGACATTCACGGTTCATTTAGACTTCCTCACTGTTTCTCTAATGTCAGTTTTCTGGTACAGGACACCTTTCAGGATCCTGCACTGCATTTAGATGTTATGTCTTTTTAGACTCCTCTTGGCTATGGCAGTTTCTCAGAGTTTCCTTATTTTTGATGACCTGATAGTTATGAGGAGGACTGATAAGGCCTGTTTTATGCCCCAATACTGGGAATTGCCTTATGAAAATACTGAGGTTATGCCTTATTTGGAAGGAAGACTGTTGAGATAAGGTGCCACTTGTATCACATCACATGGAGAGAACATAACAATCAGTTAGATTTATCACTGTAGATGTTGGCCCTAGTGACCTGACTAAGGCAATGTTTGTCAGCTTTCTCTTTTATAAATGTATTTCTTCCCTACTCCCATTTCATACTGTACACTTTGGAAGAGTTACTATGTGCAAATCACACATAAGGAGTGAAAATTTACGTTCTCTCATTTTGAGGCCAGAACATACACACTCTATATAAATATTATGGAATTTATATGAATGAAGTATTTGTTTCCTTTTTCTCCAATTCACTTATTTATTAACTTATCAGAATAGACTCATGTGTATTTATTTTATACTTTGGGTTATAATTCAATATTATTTTATTTTGTTGGTTAAATTATTTCTGCTTTGTTTGTTTATATTATTTTTCAGATTCCACATATAAGTGAAGTCATGTGGTATTTGTCTTTCTCTCACTGACTTAGCATAATACCCTCTAGGTTCATCCACACACAAAAAAAAGATTTCTGCTTTGGCCATTGGGAGCTCTTTCAGGTGGCTTCTGTGATCTTTGACATGATCTCAGCAATCTTTGAGCACTTTCTTTCTTTGATTCACTACAACATGTCCTTGAGCCTTACTTTCAGAGATTACAAGACCCTTAAAACTCAGCCATTTCTCCGTAGAACACTGGATCTTCATACTAAAGAATGGTATTAAAACCAATATCTGGATGCTAGATTCATACATGTAAGTATGTTGATTTATTTTTAAATCAATAAAGCCCTTTACTTCCAGAAAAAAATATTGAGATAATGATTGAATCCTTTTGGCTGCTATTTTGGAGCAAAGTAGCTGAAATCTGAGTGAAGGGATGACAGTTCTTAGGAAATTCTAAAGCAGGAAAGCAAGCTTACTTACCTCTGGGGCTGCAGGAATCTCTTCAATAACATCCCCAGTACTATTGTGATCCAAGAACAATCTCCAATGTATGACCCCTCGCTCCTAATGGGTTACATCTCTGGGGTAGGAGATGTTTTTCTCTATAGCAGTTTTAATCAGAGACAGTCCTTGCTTATGTCAATTGCAAATGTGACCATTTAAAATTTCCATAAAACAGTGTTAACTTTGTCTAATGACTACTCAGGATGACCACCCTCCTAAATGTTAAGTATTTTACAGGTTTGAAAATGAAAATTCCTGCTTTATTCCACAAAAGGTGTTTATTTATTTATTTTATTTTATTGGTTTCCTGTGGCTTCTGTAACAAAGTACCATAAAACCTGGTGGCTACAAACATCTCATATATATTCTCTCACAGTCCTGGAAGCCAGAGTCTGAACTCAGGGCTTTAGCAGTATTGCACAGCCTCTGAATGCTTCAGGAAGAACACTTCTGTGCCTCTTCAAGATCCTAGTTGCACCAGATATTCTTTGGTTATTGCTGCATCACTCCGATCTCTGCCTCTGTCTTCACATGGCCTTCTCATTTTGTGTTTCCCCAAGTGTGTCTCCTGCAGGGACACTTGCCACTGCATTTAGGGACAACTTAAAAAATCAAGAATGATCATGTCTTGAGATCATCACTTTACTTACACCTGTAAAGATTCTGTCCAAATAAGGTTACATTCACAGTTTCTGGAGATCAGGCCATAGCTTACTATTTTGGAAGCCACCATTCAACTCATCAACCCAGGGTAAACACACACCAATATATTAACCATTTATCCTTCTTGAAGGATGTCAGACTCTTTCATACTAGAATTATAATATTCCTGTTACCAAATTTCTTATTAAGCTATGGTCTTGAGAAGTCAGTATGCCCTAATGTAATCAATGAATAAGAGATTGAGACTATTATATTTTTCCTATGTTGAAAAGTCAAATCATTTCAAGTCTGTTCTTACCATACATGAAAAACAACTTTTAGAGAAGAGAAACATTTCATATAGGACTCAGAATTATTCTTTTAATACTCATTTTTTTACCTGTTGTCTATCAGAAAGCTTATGAAGGAACATCTGGAAATGGAATGGTAGCCAGCAAGATCATGTCTAAGATCATTCTGAGGTAGATAGGTACCAGAGTGTACTCCTTCAGCTGTCAACACTTGCCTGGGGGAGTGAATCAGACCCTGGGGGATTCCATATTTTCTCCCATTTTTATGCTTCTCCCTATGAGGACCATGTGAGGTCAAAGCATTCTTTGCAAGTTCAGAAAGAAGAATAGTTTTGAAAAAGTTGGTTACTTCATTTAATTATCAAACATGATTGTTCTCTGACATTGGTAATGCAAAGACCCTTTCTTCTCTCTTTCTCTCTCCCTCTCTGTCTCTCTGTCTCTCTCTTTCTCTCTCTCCAACTTATGTCTGATGATTAGAGAAGCTGAAGAAAGGAAAAAAGTTACCAAAGAGGAGAATCCTTTCAAATCTTCATTAATACCTATTTTGTATAAGGGACTGTGCTAGGCATAAGGGATGTATGCTTTTTTCCCCCCTGAAAATGCATAAATGGCGAAATGGTGTAAATTTAGAAAGTAACTATATTCCAATAGGTATACCTGACTTTACATTTTTGAGAACAAATTTTCTTTAGTTGTCTCATTAAAAATAGAAATAGTGCCCCAGCCAGTTTGACTCAGTGGTTAGAGCATCAGCCTGTGGACTAAGGGTCATGAGTTTGACTCCAGCCAAGAGCACATACTTCAGTTGCAGGTTCCATCCCGTGTGCAGCAGGCAACCAGTCGATGTGTCTCTCTCACATCAATGTTTCTTTCCCTCTGTCTCTCTGTCCCTTCCACTCTCTTTGAAAAGCAATGGAAAAAATATCCTCGGGTAAAGATTAAAAAAAAAAAAAGAAAGAAGTGATTACATGGGCTTTAAATTTTACGAGATTATGCTTTCATGGACATTATTATTCTTGTGGTGCCCAACAAAAGACACAGTCATGTTCCAATATCCATAAAAGCTTATGTCAGACAGCAGTTTGAATGATGAAAAGAGGACACATAGAATTCACTTCTCTCCAAGTGATTAAGCTCCAAAAGTGGACATGGGGATGAAAAGGGGCATCAGATGGTTTTCAGACTCTGAAAGAGAAGTGATTGGGGTGGAAACAGAGATGGGAAGTGGGTTAGTACGGGGACCAGAGATGGGGTCAAAAGCCAGTGTGGGACAGAAGGAAGTGAATTCTGGAAACCGGAGAGTAGAAGATGGAAGATAACAAAATGAGTGTGTGGGGAAAGTACCTGATAAGGAAAGGCTGCGTGCCCACACACTACAGAATTGTTAGTCATGGGATGAAAGGTATTTGGGAACAGAAAGACTGGTGAGAATTAAATAATCCAATCTTGGACATTTCACCACTAGATACAGATTCTACCATGTTTCTTTCACTCTCCTCTCTCCTCTCTCCTCTCTCCTCTATTCTTTTCCAGCTCTCTCCTCTCCTTTCTTTTTTTCTTTCCCACCCTCCATCTATCTCAGTCTCTCCCTCTTTGTCTCTCATTATCCAATGTGTCATTTATATTTATTATCTTATAGTTGTGTACAGTAAATCCAACAAAGATCTCACTGGACAATAGTCAAGGGACTGGCAGGGATGCGTTTATTTACGGGGCTCTAGGGGAGAGCTTATGTCTGCCCTTCCCAGGTTCTAGAGACCAGTGTTATTTCTTGGCCTGTGACTCCCGTCCTCCATCTTCAAAGACAGAAATGGTGGTGAGTCCTTCTCATATCACATCACTCAGACTTTCTCTTCTACATCCTACTTCCACCTTTAGGGGCTGGTGATTATATGACACCCAGTGAAAAAACTCCACTATTTTCTCTTTCATGGCAGCTGATTAGCAATCTTATTTGCATCTGTTATCTTAATTTTTTCCAGGTAAAATAATGTATTTACAGGTTCTAGAGGTGAAAACTTGAACAGTGCTTTTGAGGAGTGGTTATACTGCCTTCCACATCTATCTTTCACCTATTTATCTACTATCTATCTATTATCTGCTATCATCTATCTACTATCTATCAATCATCTATCTATCACCTATCTATCATCTATCATGTAATCTCTTGCAAAATGATTCTAAGCCCATCAGGTTTGTTTGCAGGACTGAGCCAAATTCACTGGCACACCCTACTCTAGATTCACAAGAGCCTTGTGTTCCTCTCCACAGGACTGTAGCATAACATACAGAGAAACAGTCTGTAACTGGCTATTCTCCCAGGACTCAGTGCCAAGGGAACACATAGAAGCACCCATCACTCAGTATTCCTTGGACAGGGGCCTAACTGCTTATTTTAAAAGCTGCTAAGGGAGAGTGACATTACCAAGACAGCAACATAGGTCTCACTTGTCTTTGTTTCCCTCACAAGAACAACTAACAGCTATTCATAAACATACCACTGAGAGAATCCTAGAGCACTGGTGAGAAGGAGGCACCTCTTCCTGCACCGCAGAGACCAAGATAGACTGCCCTAGATGGAAAGAGAAGTGGCTACATGCTGACTGTATTGGCCCTCCCCCAGGCTGGAGAAGCACCATGCTGAGGGGTCTCCCCTGAGCTTACAGTAATCTCAGTGACAAAAAGCCAAGAACGGACATAGAGTTGACCAGCACTGAGGGTCATTTCTTGGGAGCTGCCACTCAGTTCTCAACCCATGGGGATTACAAGGATATCTGAGGGGCTTCACCACTGAGAACCTAATTGTGTCAAAGTGGGGACCAACATACAGCCACCAGCACTTGGGTCTTTGTATAGCAAGTTCCCACATGCAGTACCCAAGTAGTAGTCCCAAACATCTGACCAAGAAACATGCAGGGTATGGGTCTGACTGATTCAGGTCCTTCAACAAAGGGCCTTTTTGGGCCTAGAACCTGGTCTGCTCCTGTTGGTTTATAAACTGATCTCCCCACATGGAGGGCAAGAAGAAGACAAAGAAAGAGGCAGACTACTACAGACAAGTAGGCAACGGGTTTTTTTGTTTGTTTTATTTTTAAAAGGGAAATTACTTTGAGGCTTATCTTGGGTGACCAGAAGACAAATAAGCCTCAGCACCCACACACCAGAATCCTAAAAGATTATATAGAAACTGTCACAGGGTTCAGTCACATATACCATTCAGAGGGTCTCAATGTCACAATGCTATCTGAAACTTGTGTCCTTGGGGCATCTTCTAGTGCAGGGAAGACAAGTGGAATGCATATTCCAAGAACAAGGGAGAAGGTGAGGGGCCTCTAATTTCCTGTGTTCACATAGGTGGTTCGTTCAACTAATAATCACATCCTCTCGATAGTCACCTCCAACAGGGAACTTGGGGAGCTAGTTGGGTTGAGTTAAGACCACCAACAAAGAGACTCACCAGCCTTGGAGCTGGTTTTCTCACTCAGCCTAGACATGAAAATTAATTCATAATCCCACCCATTGCTGACTATAATCTTCAGCCCACCTGACCAGGGAACCTAAACAAAGCACATGGGAAGCTGCATAGCCCATTCAACAGCCTTACTTAAGGTGGCACCTGAACAGAATGCACAGCCCATGAGTTTCCCCATCTGCAGTGCAATAACGGTGGTCTTGTCTGGTCAAGAAATTTAGTGTACAAATTTGTCTGATTCAAGTCCCAAACAACAAGCCATGAGGGCTTTGGGCCCTGTTCTGCTGTCTCACTGAGGCAGGGAAGCCAACTTGTAGCCTCTCCTATTGCTGAGTATATTAACCAGTCCTGACCATCCGGGAAGCTTGAACAGAAAACCCAGGAAACTGTGGAGCCCATCCTACAGCCTCACTTGAGCAGGGAATCAATCCACAGTCCTACCCAAATGTTCTCAGCCAACAAAAACCTCCTCTCTAAACACAGAATTCAGGCAATGACCAGGAACGTTCCCAGCAGACATGTCCAAACACACAATCTGATCTCAATTCTTGAGTGCTACATCTCCTAAAGCAAACCTGCAATGTCTAGGGTACAGAGTGCTTACTGAAATGCATGAATACCAATGTAAGGAATCATGGAACACAAAAATCAGGTAAACACCAAAAAACTAATAGAGCTCCAATAATTGACTCTAAAGAAATAGATACCTATAAACGGTCAGACAAAATTTTAGACAAATCCTCTAAAATAAGTTTAGTAAACAACAAGAACACACAAAAAGACAACTAAATAAAATTAGGAGAACATGTGTAACATGAATCTTAACAAAGAAATAGAAACTATGACCAGAAATCTGAGAACTGAAAAATAAAAAGACTAAGCTGCAGAATTCAATGAAGAGCTTCAAATGCTGACTTTACTATGCAGAAGGAAGAATCAGTGACCTAGAAGGCAGGACATTTAAATTTATCCACTCAGAGGAGCAAACTAACTAATTTACTAACTAAATAGATAAATAAATTTTATGGGACTTACTGGACTCTGTAAAAAGAGACAATGTCTACATTAAGAGAATTCAAGGAGAATGAGAGAAAGTTAAAGGGACAGAAAGAGTTTTAAAGCAATAATGGCTGAAAAGTTTCCAAACTTGGGGAGAAAAATGGACATACAAGTTCATGGGTCCCAAAGGAATCCAAATAGGCTGAACACACAAATGGGGCAACATGAGGACCCATTGTAATTAAATTGCCCAAAATAAAAGGCAAAGAAACAATTTTAAAAAGTGCAAGGAAAGAAAAAAAAAGCAGTTACATACAGGGTTACTTCTATAAAATTATAGGCACATTCTCATTAGAATCTCTTCAGACCAGGAGTAAAAGAGGATGCTACTTTCAAAATATATTTTTAAATTTATCTTTATTGTTGAAAGTATTACAGATGTCACCATTTTACCCCACACGGACCCCCTCTACCCACTCCCGCTCCCTCCCCAGGCCTTCACTGCACTATCACCTGTGTCCACGGGTTATGCATATAAGTTTTTTGGTTAATCGCCTCCCCCTCCCCTTCCCTGTGGAATACAGCAGCCTGTTGCCTGCTTCAGTGTCTCTGGGTCTATTTTGTTCCTCAGGTTCTTTTGTTCCTTAGATTCTCCTTAAAGAAGACCCATAAGCATTTCATGTAATACTGGTTTGGTGCTGATGGACTCCGTTAGCTTTTTCTTCTCTGTGGAGTTCTTTAAAAGAAGAAAAACTGTCAACAAAGAATTTTATATCCACGAAAGATGTCCTTCAGCAGCAGTGAAGTAAGGACTTGAATGAACAAACAAACATCAGGGAACTCATCACCACTAGATTTACCTTACAAGAAATAGTAAAGGGAGTTATTTTAATAAAAGTAGTAGAATGTTAACTAACATTATAGAAAGATAGAAAGGTAGCACAGAACTCACTAGTGATAGTAAATATAAAGTCAGTGCTGGGTTATGTAATAGAGTAATGGTGGTGCATAATTAATAGCGGTTGATGGTTAGAAAACCAAAGTAGTAAAATAACCATAATAGCAACAATATGTTGGTTACACGATAGTAATAAAGACAAGTAAAGATATTACNAAAACCAAAGTAGTAAAATAACCATAATAGCAACAATATGTTGGTTACACTATAGTAATAAAGACAAGTAAAGATATTACATAATATAAGAAGGTCAATTAATCAAGATAATATAAAAATTATAAATATTTATGCACTCTACCACAGGCCACCTAAATATATAAGCAAAAACTCACAGAGCTAGAAGTAGAAATAACAGTACAATAGTTGTGGACTTTCTTACCACACTCTCAAGAATGAATAGATCATTTAGACTTGGAATCAATAAGAAAAAGACAAACTTGAAAAAGACTACACACTGATGGACCTAACAGACATATGCAGAACATTCTACACAACAACAGAATACATGTTTTTCTCAAGGGCATCTGGGACATTTTCTAGGAGAGACCATATGTTAGGTTACAAAATAACTCAGCATATTTAAGCAGATTGAAATCATATCAAGTATACGGTCTCATTCATATGTAGAATCTAATGAACAAAATAAACTGATGCACAAGGTAGATACTGAGATATAGAACCATGGAGCAGTCGGACGAATTTCAGAGGGAAGGCAACGATGTTGCGTTCGGGGGTGGGGAGAGAGATTAATCGAAGAGNGACGAATTTCAGAGGGAAGGCAATGATGTTGCGTTCGGGGATGGGGAGAGAGATTAATCGAAGAACCTAGATGCATATATACATGACCCATGGACACAGACAATAGTGTGGGGAAGGCCTGGGTGCAGGGGCAGGAGTGGATGCCAGGTGGAGGGGATCAGCGAGGAGACAAAGGGAACATCTGTAATACTTTCAACAATAAAGATAAATTCAAAAAACAGAAACAGACTCATAGATAGAGAACAGACTGACAGCTATCAGGCAGGAGGGTAGTTGTGAGGCTGGATTAAAAAGATGAAGGGATTAAGCACACACACAAAAACAACTCACAGACACAGACAATAGTCTGGTGACTACCAGAGGGCATGAGTGGGGAGAGGTAGAAGTGGGTACAGGGGTGATAAATGCTGATGGAAGGAAGCTGTGCTTGGGCTTGGGGTGGTGAACACACAATACAGTGTACAGATGATGTGTTGTAGAATTGTGCACCTGAAAGCTGTATAATTTTGTTAACCAGTGTCACCCCAACAAATTCCATAAAGAGGGAAAGAAAAAAGAAGATTGAAATCACATCAAGTATCTTCCCTGAACCCAATAAATAAAACTAAAAATAAATAACAGGAGGAAAGCTGTAAATTTATAAATACATGCAAACTAAATCACACTCTCCTGATCAATCAATGGAGCAATGAAAAAAATAAAGGGAAGGTAAAAAATTATCTTGACACATGTCAAAACTTATGGGATGCAGCAAAATAAGTTCTGTGAGTGAATTTCACAGTAATAAATGCCTACATTAAAAAACAAGAAAGATCTGAAATAAATAATGTAATTATGACTTAACAACAAGAAAAATAAGAACAAGCTGCGTGCAAAGTTAAAAGAAGGAAAATTACAGCAGAAATAAAATAGAGGAAAGAAAAAGTTTAAAAAAAAAGATTAATGAAAGTAAGAGTTAGTTTTTTGAAAAGATAAAATTGACAAACCTAATTGACTAGCCAAAAAAAAAAAAAAAATCATCCAAATCAGCAAAATTATAAATTGTGGAGGAAAGATTACAACTGATACAAAGAAACACAAAAAATCATAAGAGTCTGCTATGAACAACTATACACCAACAAGCTGTGCAGCCTAAAAGAAACAGTAAAGCTCTAGGAAACACACTCGCAATCAAAGTTACATAAAGAAGAATAGAAAAGCTACACAGGCCGATTACTATACTAGTAAAGGGATTAAATCAATAATTATAAAACTCTCAACAAAAACTATCAGGACTAGATGCCTTAACTGGTGAATTTTAACAAATATTTAAAGAGAATTAACATGAATTCTTCTCAAACTTTTTCAACAAATTGAAGGGGAAGGAACACTCTCAAGTTTATTTTACATGTTCAGCGTTACCCTGAAATGAAAGCCAGAAAATGACTTTACAAGAAATAAAGAATTATAAGCCAATAAACCTAATAAATATAAACTGAAAAATCATCAGGAAGAAACAACAGCAAAATCAGTGCAGCAGTAATGAAAAGGCTTGTTCGCAATGAGTAAGGGGGATTTTTCCTGGGATGCACATGCAAATATCACCAACAGAATGAGAAAACTGATTGTTTCTATAACCTGTAAAACAAATGGCATAATTAGGCCCACGCAGAGAGGGGGTAAAAGACGGCCGCACCCTAGGGAGGTGCCGTCCGCTTGCTCCCAACACTGCTATTGGCAGAACAATCCGCTTGGAACCGGCTGGCAGCAGCGGGTANGGGGCGCGGGGGACAGGGCGCGGGGCGCGGGCAGAGCAGCTCAGCAGCCCCGACGGGAGGGCGGCGGGGCACTGGGGCCGCATGGAGGCACAAAGCGGGGCTTGGTTACCCCAGCCTGGGAAGTTCGCCCTGTCAGTGCCTGCGGGGCCCTGGAGCTGAACTCCGGGGAGCAGGAGTTTGAGGGGGTCCCCGCAGGGACTCGGGGCGACCATTCTNGAACTCGGGGAGCAGGGGTCTGAGGGGGTCCCCGCAGGGACTCGGGGCGACCATTCCCCAGGAGCTTCCAGCAGCGCGCAGGATGGGGCCAGCTGCCCTGGGAAGGAGGCCTGGTCCTCCCCACCTGGAGGGAAGGAGGAGCCCCGGCCAACCTGCCGGACAGTCCCAGCTAGAAACTGGTCACCAGAGGCTCGGCCTGGCGGCAGGGGGACTGGCACCTCTGGCCCGGCGGGAGCCTGAGCAGATGCCCTCCCCAGTGCCCGGCCTGCTGCAGGATGAGAGCGCCAAGCGGGACTGAGGGGTGGGAAGTGCCTGCCCAGCCCTCCTAGAGGGTAATGGCCCACCCACCGAGGTAAAATTGTTCAACACACACCACATCCCACTCCCTGCGACCAGATACCCCCACGGAGCCAAGTTCCGTGGGGGAAGGGAAAGCGGCCCAGGATAAGTACCTTGGAGGACTGAGCCCCTAAGCAGACCCAGCCTCAGGGCTAGGGAGCCCCCGCCCACAGGACCACTGGGGAATCTGCCCTTCAGGGNGCAGCTCAGCAGCCCCGACGGGAGGGCGGCGGGGCACTGGGGCCGCATGGAGGCACAAAGCGGGGCTTGGTTACCCCAGCCTGGGAAGTTCGCCCTGTCAGTGCCTGCGGGGCCCTGGAGCTGAACTCGGGGAGCAGGGGTCTGAGGGGGTCCCCGCAGGGACTCGGGGCGACCATTCTCCAGGAGCTTCCAGCAGCGCGCAGGATGGGGCCAGCTGCCCTGGGAAGGAGGCCTGGTCCTCCCCACCTGGAGGGAAGGAGGAGCCCCGGCCAACCTGCGGGACAGCCCCAGCTAGAAACTGGTCACCAGAGGCTCGGCCTGGCGGCAGGGGGACTGGCACCTCTGGCCCGGCGGGAGCCTGAGCAGATGCCCTCCCCAGTGCCCGGCCTGCTGCAGGATGAGAGCGCCAAGCGGGACTGAGGGGTGGGAAGTGCCTGCCCAGCCCTCCTAGAGGGTAATGGCCCACCCACCGAGGTAAAATTGTTCAACACACACCACATCCCACTCCCTGCGACCAGATACCCCCACGGAGCCAAGTTCCGTGGGGGAAGGGAAAGCGGCCCAGGATAAGTACCTTGGAGGACTGAGCCCCTAAGCAGACCCAGCCTCAGGGCTAGGGAGCCCCCGCCCACAGGACCACTGGGGAATCTGCCCTTCAGGGCTTCAGCCAGGCTTCCCAGGGCCAGGTAGAGACAGTGACTCACACTGGCTTGCACCAGGGAACTGCCCCGGAGACCCGGGACNCCCAGGGCCAGGTAGAGACAGTGACTCACACTGGCTTGCACCAGGGAACTGCCCGGGAGACCCGGGACCCACGCACCAAGGGACCCACACACCAGGTACAACAGTGCCCTGGCCACCTGGCCAGAAGAATATACCCAATGAACTAACAGTAAAGGTAGAACAAGGTCCCTATTGCACAGGGCCAGGCCCGACAAGCCAGCCCAATAATGACCGCTGCCCGAGTTCCCATAGAAACAACAAACCACNCCCACGCACCAAGGGACCCACACACCAGGTACAACAGTGCCCTGGCCACCGTGGCCAGAAGAATATACCCAATGAACTAACAGTAAAGGTAGAACAAGATCCCTATTGCACAGGGCCAGGCCCAACAAGCCAGCCCAATAATGACCGCTGCCCCTGAGTTCCCATAGAAACAACAAACCAGTCACACTCCAGCCAAGCATAACCCCATTACTCACTGTAAAACATTGTGTTTAAATCGGCCCTTTTGTGTTGCTAAAGGTCCCCCCCTTGTTTCCTGTAATAAAAGCTGACAACCTAACAAATTCTTGGAAACCCCTTTACCTCAGTGCCTTTTGGTTACTGAGCATAAAATGAGGGAAGAACTGAGGGTCAGGGCTGCAGTTGGGCTCTGACATGGGCGAGAGGCCACAACTGCAGCCGCTGGCCAGCTAATAAAGGCTCCAAAATTCAAACACAAACTCTGCTGGTCGTCTGTCTCGGGTCACCCCAGAACAAGCAGCATGGAAGCAAAATACGGTGAGACCCAAAGGTTTCTGTGGGGTTTTTTTGGTTTTGGTTTCTTTTGTTTGTTTGTTTCTTTGTTTTTGGTTTNGTCTCGGGTCACCCCAGAACAAGCAGCATGGAAGCAAAATACGGTGAGACTGAAAGGTTTCTGTGGGGTTTTTTTGGTTTTGGTTTCTTTTTTTTGTTTGTTTCTTTGTTTTTGGTTTGTTTCATTTTTGTTTGGTTTGGATTTTCTGTCTCTTCTCCTTTTCCCATATTCTAATTGCTATCTTTTATTTTAACCTAATATTTTTCTTTCTCATCCTCTTTACTTCACGTTAATTCTTATTTTTAATTCAATGTCTTTTTCTTCTTTTTTTCCCATTATTCTTTTCCTATTCTATATTTTATTTCATTTAGTATCGTTACTTTTTAAATTATTACTATTATTTTATTTATAATTTTCTCTTTTATCTTTTATATTTACCCTATTTCTAGTCTCTTCCTTCTTTGCTTTCATATTTTCTTTTCTTTATTTGTTTTAGGGTTGTTGTTTTTTCTATACTCTCCTAATTCTTCTGGTCTCTTGTCTTCTAGTGTTCTTTTGTTTTTGTTTTTTGTATGACTGTTTTTGTTTGTTTGATTGATTGATTTTTAGTCTTTTTGTTAAGGCTATTGTTTTTTCTTATTGTTGGCGTTTTGGTTTTCTTTCATTTGTTTTTTGCTTCTGTGTTTTGTTTTTGTTTATTTTGGGGGCTTTTTTCTTCCTTTTCTTTTTCTTTTCGTCTTGTTTTGTCCTGTTTTGTTCTGTCAGCCACTATATAACAGTTGGCACGATGTGTTCAGGGCTGAGACTCACAGTCAACAAGCTTGAGGCCTGAGGCCAACCACAAACAAAACACCACCAGTCAAGACCNGTTCAGGGCTGAGACTCACAGTCAACAAGCTTGAGGCCTGAGGCCAACCATAAACAAAACACCACCAGTNGACTCACAGTCAACAAGCTTGAGGCCTGAGGCCAACCACAAACAAAACACCACCAGTCAAGACCCAAGTTCAACAGGAAAACCCACATAACCCACACAAAGATCATTCCTAGAGCACTCAGCTCAGAAGGTCCAGGAGACTACACCACTGGGTCTCACAAGAAGGCCACCCCACCAAGACCCAGAGGCACAGCAATCTTCTCTGACACAAACACAAAGAAACAGATAAAATGGGTAAACAAAGAAACAAGCACAAAATGAAGGAACACAAAGAATCTCCAGAAAAAGGGCTAAATGGAATGGAGGCAAGCAATTTGTCAGATATAGAGTTCAAAGTAATGGTTATAAAGATGCTCAAAAAATGTAGAGAGATCTATGAGCAACTTAATGAAAATGATAAAGAACAGAGTGAAAACTATATCAGCATGAAAGCAGATATAGAAACCATGAATAAGAATGAGTCAGAAATGAAAAATGACAAAGCTGAAAAAAAGAATAACCTGGAAGGAATCAACAGGAGATTAGAAGAAGCTGAAGGCTGAATAAGCAAATTAGAATACAAGGTAGGAAGAAAATGCTCAATCAGAGCAGCAATTAGAAAAAAAAGAAAAAAAAATTAAAAAGCAAGAGGATAGTTTGAGGGAGCTTTGGGACAACATGAAATGTAAAAATATACATATTATTGTGGTACCAGAAGGAAAATAATCTGGGTAAGGTAAAGAGAACATGTTTGAAGAAATAGTTACAGAAAAATTCCCTAACCTGGTGAAGGAAGAAGTCACTCAAGTTCAGGAAACAAAAAGAGGCCTAATCAAGATGAACCCAAAAGACCCACACCAAGACACATCATAATTAAAATGTCAAACATTAAAGACAAAGAAAGAATCCTAAAGGCAGCAAGAGTGAGAAGGTCAGTTTCCTACAGAGGAGCTCCCATAAGGCTGTCAGCTGATATCTCAACAGAAATACTATAGGCGAGAAGGAAATGGCATGAGGTATTCAAAATAATGAAAAACAAAGAACTGAAACCAAGACTACTCTCTCCATCAAGTCTATCATTCAAAATTGAAGGGGAAATAAAGAGCTTCCCAGGCATAAAAAAGGCTAAAGGAGTTAAATACCACCAAACCCACACTGCAAGAAATACTAAAGGGATTGGTGTAAGAAGAAGTAATAGAAAGAAAGAAACACTGGCATAAAGAATAAAAATATCAATAAATAAGCACCTATCAATAATAAACTTAAGAGGGAAGATGGCGGCATCGTGAGAAGCAGCAGAGTTCCACTGTTCCCAGCCACAGACTTGATTGACTCCTAAAATACTACATAACTAGCTTGGGAAAACCAGAGAAACATACCTGAGTGGACAGAGTGGGAGTAGGGAGCTCTGAAGAAACATCATAGAGTCAGGTAAGAGAGGGGGGCGTAGAAAGGTGGAGTCCCCCCTGAAGCCTGTGCTGGGCTCAGAGCCCTGAGGCTTGGAGGCTGCAAAGCTCCCTCCCCTGGGGAGTGTGAACAGGCACCCAAAAGCAGGGATCTCACACCGAGAGTGGAGGAGAGGGGAAGGAGTGCCCAGTGCAGAGGGGAAAGGGACCCAGGGGAGGGGTGGAGTTCTCTTGCCTCTCCTGCAGCCTGGGAGCACCACTCCCAAAAGGAAAGGGGCTGGTCCAGCTCACCGATAAGGAGGGGATGGCACCTTCCTAGAAAAACAAAGCTTCTAATGGCTGACGTGACCGGCTTCTATTGCTCAGGATGCTGACCATAAGAAAGGCTGTCCCAAAGTGTGTGGCACCCGAGTAGTAAGGGATCAGAGATCGGGACTGAGCAGCTGCATACAGGGACCCTCTGCCCTGCTGTAAGGCATTGTGTTGAGCCCCAGGAAGCACTGAATCTGCTTGGCATGGGAAAGCAGAAGAGAGCCCTCCTGCCCTGAGCTCCGGGTAGGGAAAGTTTGGGATTTGTGACCGCCCTAAGGGTGCCGTGTGAGCACTGAGCTTCCAATGGGGAGAGTCTTGGGTTTGTGACCAGCCTTGAGGGCCACTGTGGTGGAGCATGGAGCCACCCCAGCTTTCAGTGGTGAGATCAGTGGTGCTGGGAGCTGTGTAGGGCTGACTTTGGGTCCCCTACTGTGGGGCTGTGGGGCCTTGTGGGGTGGACTCTCTGCTAGTGTGTTGTTTTGTGAATTTGTGAGTTTTGATCTCTGAACTGGCTCCCACCTTCCCGGCATGCACTAGACAACCAGACTAGAGGAACCTGGGAATGGTGTCTGCACAGTAGACTGTTTGAAGGGTGGGCCTAGTGCAACCAGCCAACCAGATTTGGGAAAGGAGGAGTGGAGTTCTCTTGCCTCTCCTGCAGCCTGGGAGCACCACTCCCAAAAGGAAAGGGGCTGGTCCAGCTCACTGAAGCTCGAGACACACCCACAGGGCACTGTCCTGAGTGGGAAGAGAGAACAGCTCACAGGAGGACATTACAAGAATAAAACTCTCAAGGACCGTTATTTGGGAACTGGAAGAAATTCTAAAAACCCCTGCTGGGGGCTGGGCAGTCAAAGGGCTCACTGGAATGTCTTTAATTGAACCCACTGAGTCCAGGCTGCTGAAACGGCCCAAACAGAAAAGGCAGCAAGTGGAAATCAATCTGAAACTGCAGCAGGCCAGTGCATGGGGGCCTAGAATTGGGGGACAGGGTAGGGGCAGAGGAGATAGNGAAATCAATCTGAAACTGCAGCAGGCCAGTGCATGGGAGCCTAGAATTGGGGGACAGGGTAAGGGCAGAGGAGATATCTGTGGAGCAGAGACTAACTTCCTCACAGTGAGTGCCTGACAGCAAAACCTCTAAGTAAGGGGAGCGATACCCTGGGCTACATTAGCCATTCTTTAGCCTAAAGACTCTGCAGAAGACTGTGGAGTAAGACCAGGCAACTACAAAGTGGAAAATAGCTGACAAGAGGAGGTGGCCCACGGAGAGACTCAGATCAACCATCTACCTAAGGAAACCAGACCCAAACCTAGACAGCTCCTCCCATTGGCTGATACACAAGTGCCTCCCACGAGGACAGAAATCAACACACAAAACAGAGAGCCGCAGACAGCATAAGCTGCCCAGAAGAAATTCACCTGATTTACACTCTTTGGTTTGGTTGGTTTTTTGTGTGTGTTTTTTCTCTTTTTCCCTTAGGAAGAAAAGAAAGGGAAAAAAACTATTTGCTTTTTCTTCTTTTTAAATTTTATAATAATTTTAAAAATTTTTAAATTAATTTTTCTTATTTTATTTTATTTTTTTNGCATAAGCTGCCCAGAAGAAATTCACCTGATTTACACTCTTTGGTTTGGTTGGTTTTTTGTGTGTGTTTTTTCTCTTTTTCCCTTAGGAAGAAAAGAAAGGGAAAAAAACTATTTGCTTTTTCTTCTTTTTAAATTTTATAATAATTTTTAAAATTTTTTAATTAATTGTTTTTCTTATTTTATTTTATTTTTTAAAAGAATTTTGTTTGGCTTAGCTTGTTTTTGTTTTGTTTCTCTGTTTTGTTTTGTTTCTTTGCTTTGCTTTGTTTTATCCTTGCTTCTACTATTAAGACTTTCTTGATATTCCTGCTTAGTGGCTGGGACTTTTTCATTATAATCAACAAGTTTACTGCTTTTCTCTAGTTTTTCCCAGTCTCTTATTAGACTCCCTCCGTGCCCAGGCTTTATCTTTCTCTCTCCTCTCAATCCATTGACATAACTTTTTTTGTTTTTTCTTCTTCTTCTTCTTTTCTTTCTTTTGTTTTCCTCCCTCCTGTCTTCTTCTTTTTGTTTGATTATTAGTTTCTCTTATTCTCTTCAATGTATTTTTAGTGTTTCGTGTCCAACTATTATCCTATTCCCATTCTCTCCCTTAATTTTTTGCTGGCCCTTCTTTCAGAATCTTTTCTCTGCTTCTGTTATCTCCCAGTAGCTTCTTTATTTTTTACATTTTAGTTTATTTTTTTTTTAATTTTTATCACTATTAACAGCAATATACCTTTCTCTCTCTAAGCTTTACTTTTCTTTCTCTTTCTTTTATTTAAGCTTTTTTTTTCCCCTCTCTAAAATGTATGTTCTGCCTTCACTCTCCTAGTTCTATCTTCACTTGAGTTGTTTTCATTGTGACTGTCAAGATATTTTGTAAGATACCCTTTGTTTCCTGAAAGTTTAGTTGGATATTGTCTTGCCTTGCCAGCACCCATGCAACATCTTACACAAAGGGCTGAGACCCACAGTTAGCCAACCTGAGAGGAGGGTCCTCCCAAGGACTGATCAACAACACTCTAGACCCAAGCACAATAGGATAACCCAAAGAACCCACAAAAGGGTCACCCACAAAAGGGACAGGTCTAGAGCAAAAAGCTCAGAAGTATAAGGAAAACACACTTCTGGGCTCCATTGGTCTCATCATACAAAATCCCTCCCCACAAGACTGGGAGACAACAAATATATCTAATATATAGTTGCAAACACTAAAACCAACCAAAATGGGGAGACAAAGAAACAACCCCCAAATTAAAGGAAAGAAAAAATTGCCAGAAAAAGACTTTGATGAGATGGAGCTAAGCAAGTTATCAGAAACAGACTTCAGGGTATTGATGATAAAGATGTTCAAGGAACTTAAAAAAACACTAGATGATAAGATCGAGGACCATAGTGAAAACATGAAAAAAGAGATACATAACATAAACAAAAATCAGACAGAGATAAAGACTACTGTATCTGATATCAAGAATACACTAGAAAGAATTAAAAACAGGCTCAATGAAGCAGAGGATAAAATAAGTGACTTAGAAAACAAAATAGAAAAAAATCAATCTGAGCAGCAAAAAGAAAAAAACTTAAAAAGCATGAGGACAGTCTAAGGGAGCTTTGGGACAACATGAAGCAAAACAACATTTGCATTATAGGAGTGCCAGAGGGGGAGGAAAGAGAGGAAGGAATAGAGAACTTGGTAGAGAAAATAATGGCCGAAAACTTCCTTATGCTGGGAAAAGAGAAAGGCACACAAGTTCAGGAAGCACAGAGGGTTCCAAACAAGAGGGACCCACTCCAAGACGCATCATAATTAAAATGGCAAATGTCAAGGACAAAGAGAAAATATTAAGGGCTGCAAGAGAGAGACAAGCAGTGACCTACAAGGGAACCTCCATAAGGCTTACAGCTGATTTCTCAACAGAGACTCTTCAGGCCAGAAGGGAGGAGCATGGAGTTCTCAAAGTAATGAAAAGCAAGAACATGCAACCAAGATTGCTTCATCCAGCAAGGCTATCATTTAAAATTGAAGGTGAAATAAAGAGCTTCCCAGACAAAAAAAGGCTAAAGGAGTTCAGTACCACCAAACCAGCCTTGCAAGAAATGCTAAAAGGACTGCTCTAAGAAAAAGAAAGAATAGTGAGAGAAAGGTACATCGGCATAAAAGGGGNAATAAGTTGATATCAATAGTAACCTTAAATGTAAACGGAATAAATGGTCCAATCAAGAGACATAGGGTAGCTGAATGGAAAAGAAAACAGGACCCAAATATATGCTGTCTACAAGAGACCCAGCTGAGAGCAAAAGATTCACACAGGCTAAAAGTGAAGGGATGGGATAAAATATCCCATGCAAATGGAAAGGGGAAGAAAGCTGGAGTAGCGATTCTTGTTTCTGACAAAATAGACTTCAAAATAAGGACCATAACAAGAGACAAAGATGGTCACTACATAATACTAAATAGATCAATCCAACAGGAGGAAATAACCCTTAGAAGCATTTATGCACCCAATATAGGAGCACCTAAATATATAAAAAATTTCTTGGGGGACTTCAAGGGGGAGGTTGACAGCAACAGGATCATAGTGGGGGACTTTAACACCCCACTGTCAGCATTGGACAGATCATCAAGACAAAAAATCAACAGGGAAACACAGACCTTAAATAACTCACTAGACCTAATGGATTTAATTGACATTTACAGATCATTTCATTCCAAAGCAGCAGAATACACATTCTTCTCAAGTGCACATGGAACATTCCCAAAAATGGACCACGTGTTAGGGCACAACGCAAGTCTCCACAAATACAAGAAGATTGAAATCATATCAAGCATCTTCTCAGATCACAATGCCACGAAACTAGAAATCAACCACTATAAAAAAACTCAAAATATTCAAACACATGGAGGCTAAATAACATGCTATTAAACAATGAATGGGTTACCAAGGAGATCAAGGAAGAAATCAAACATTTCATGGAAAGAAATGAAAATGGTCAGGTAACAAGCTAAAACCTACTGGATGCAGTCCTGAGAAGAAAGTTCATAGCATTTAGGTATAACTCAAGAAACAAGAAAAAGCCCTACTAAACCATCTAACAAAATAATTAAAGGAAATAGAAAGAGAATAACAAGAAATGCCCAAAGAAAGTAGTAGGAAGGAAATAATAAAGATCAGAGCAGAAATTACTGACAGAAAATAAAAAAGCAATACAAAAGATCAATGAAATCAAGAGCTGTTTTTTGAAAAGATAAATAAGATTTGATGAACCATTAGCCATCCTCANAACAAGAAAAAGCCCTACTAAACCATCTAACAAAATAATTAAAGGAAATAGAAAGAGAATAACAAGAAATGCCCAAAGAAAGTAGTAGGAAGGAAATAATAAAGATCAGAGCAGAAATTACTGACAGAAAATAAAAAAGCAATACAAAAGATCAATGAAATCAAGAGCTGTTTTTTGAAAAGATAAATAAGATTTGATGAACCGTTAGCCAAAAACAGAGAGGACACAACTAAATAAAATCAGAAGTGAAAGAGGCGATATAACAACTGACCCAACAGAAATACAAAGGATTGTAAGATAATACTGTGAGCAACTATATGCCAAGAAAATGAACAACCTCAGTGAAATGGACAAATTCCTAGAAACATAAAATCTTCCAAAGCTGAATCAGGAAGAATCCAAAAACCTGAATAGGTCTATAACAACTAATGAAATTGAAGCAGTAATCAAAAAACTTCCAGCAAACCAAAGTCCAGGATCAGATGGATTTAATAGGCAAGTTTTACCAAACATTCAAAAAAGAATTAACACCTATTTTCTTCAAACTATTACAGAAAATTCAAGACAAGGGATGACTCTCAATCTTTTTATGAGCTCAGCTTCATCCTAATCCCAAAAGGAGATAAAGATACTACAAGGGAAGAAAATTACAGGCAAATGTCCCTGATGAATATAGATGCTAAAAACCTCAAAAAAAAAAAAAGTACTTGCAAAACAGATCCAGCAATGCATTGAAAATATTATACAGCATGACCAAGTGGGATTTACTCCTGACATACAAGGCTGGTATAGTATTTGCAAATCAGTAAAGGTGATCCATCACATAAACAAAATGAAGGGCAAAAATTATATTATCATTTCAATAGATGCAGAATAAGCATTTAACAAAATCCAGCACCTTTTTTTTTTTTTAGGTTTCTTTATCTTTATTGTTGAGAATATTTACAGATGTCCCCTTTTTATCCCCATTGATCCCCTCCAACCCGGATCCATCCCACCCCCAGGCCTTCCCCATGCCGATGTCTGTGTCCATGGGTTATGCTTATAAACATATAAGTTCTTTGTTTAATCTCTCCCCACCCACTCCCCCCTCTACACCTGCCCTCTGAGATACCTTAGTCTATTCCATGGTTCTATGTCTCTGGATCCACTTTGTTCATCAGTTTATTTTGTTTACTATATTCTACACATAAATGAGATCAGTTGGTACTTGTCTTTCTCTGACTGGCTTATTTCACTTAGCATGATACTTTCTAGTTCCCTCCATGCTGTGCCAAAGAATAGAAGATCCTTCTTTTTTACAGCTGCATATTATTCCATGATGTAAATGTGCCACAGCTTTTTTATCCACTCATCTACTGATGGGCACTTTGTCTGCTTTCAGATCTTAGCTACTGTAAATTGTGCTTCTATGGACATAGAGGTACATAAATTCTTTGTGATTGGTGTTTTGGGTTCCTTAGGATATATTCCTAGAAGTGGGATCACTGGGTCAACTGACAGCTCAATTTGTAATCTTTTGAGGAAACTCCATACTGTTTTCCATACTGGCTGCACCACTCTGCATTCCCACCAGCAGTATACTAAGGTGCCCTTTACTCCATACCCTTGTCAGCACTTGTAATGCGTTGATTTGTTGATGGTAGCTATTCTGACAGATGTGAAGTGATNCACCAGCAGTATACTAAGGTGCCCTTTACTCCATACCCTTGTCAGCACTTGTAATGCATTGATTTGTTGATGGTAGCTATTCTGACAGATGTGAAGTGATATCTCATTGTGGTTTTAATATGCATCTCTCTGATTATTAGCGATGCTGAGCATTTTTTCATATGTCTCTTAGCCACTTGTATGTCGTCTTTAGAGAACTGTCTATTTAGGTCCTTTGCCCGTTTTTTAATTGGATTGTTTGTCTTTCTTTTGTTCAGTTGTATGAGTTCCTTATATATTTTGGATATTAACCCTTCATCAGATGTGTCATTGGCAAATATGTTCTACCACACAGTGGGCTCCCTTTTCATTTTGTTGATGGTTTCTTTTGCTGTGCAGAAGCTTTTTATTTTGATGCAGTCCTATTTTTTTTCTCCTTCATTTCTCTTGCCTTAGGAGATGTATCAGCAAATATATTTCTGTGAGAGATGCCTGACATTTTTATGCCTATGTTTTCCTCTAGGATTTTTATGGTTTCATGTCTTACATTTAAGTTTTTTATCCATTTTGAATTTACTTTTGTGTATGGTGTAAGTTGGTGGTCTAGTTTCATTTTTTTGCATGTATCTGTCCAATTTTCCCAACATCATTTATTGAAAAGACTGTGTTTTCTCCATTGTATTTTCCTGCCTCCTTTGTCAAATATTAATTAACTATAATGGCATGGGTCAATTTCTGAGTTCTCTGTTCGGTTCCACTGATCTATACGTCTGTTCTACTGCCAGTACCAGGCTGTTCTGATTACAGTGGCTTTGTAGTATAACTTGATATCTGGAATTGTGATGCCTCCAACTTTCTTCTTCCTTTTCAAGATTGCCTTGGCTATTTGGGGTCTTTTTTGGTTCAATATAAATTTTTGAAGTGTGTGAAATATGTTGTTGCTATTTTAATACGGATTGCACTGAATTTATAGATTACTTTGGGTAGTGCGGACACTTTAATGATATTAATTCTTACAATCCATGAACATGGTATATTTTTTCATTTGTTTATATCTTCCTCTCTTTTTTCAGTGTCCTGTAGTTTTCTGAGTACAGGTCTGTTACATCCTTGGTTAAGTTTATTCCTAGGTATCTTATTTTTTTAGTTGCAAGGGTAAATGGGATTGTTTTACTACATTCTCTTTCTGAGAGTTCATTATTGGTGTATAAAAATGCCATTGATTTCTGGGTGTTAATTTTGTATCCTGCTACCTTGCTGAATTCATTTATTAAATATAGTTTTTTGGTGGAGTTTTTAGGATTCACTACGTACAATATCATGTCATCTGCAAATAAAGACAGTTTTGTTTCCTCCTTTCCGATTTGGATGTCTGATAGAAATGAAAGGAGGAATAGAAAATGTACAATTATAGTTGGAAACATCAGCGCTCCTCTCTCAACAATTGATAGAAAAATCAACAAGAATATACAAGAACTCAGTACCATCCTAGCAAAATATAGTCAGCATTTCTAGAACACTGTACCCAGTAACAGCAGAATACGCGTTTTTTCCAAGTGACCATGAAACATGTACCAACATAAGTTATGTCCTGGGCTATAAAACAACACATTTAAAAGCACTGAAAATCATAGAGTGTGTTCTCTGAGTACAGTGTAATCAAATTAGAAATCAGTAAGAAGATAACAAGGATATCTCCAAACAGTTGGAAACTAAGCAATATGCTTCTAAATATTTCTTGAGTCAAAAAGGTAACTCAAACAGTGCTGAGAGGTGAATTTATAACACTATGAATACATTAGAAAAGAGGAAAAAACACAGTTCAATAATCTAAATGCTTTCTCCAAGAACCTAAAAAAAGATTAGCAAAATATACCAANATTAGAAAAGAGGAAAAAACACAGTTCAATAATCTAAATGCTTTCTCCAAGAACCTAAAAAAAGATTAACAAAATATACCAAAACTAACACAACAAAGCAAACATAAGAGCAGATATCAATGAAATTAAAAACAGAAACTTAATGGACACAATAAAACAAAGAGCTTATTCTTTGGATAAATCAATAAAATTGACAGATCTCTCGCAAGCCTAACAAAGAAAAAGGGAGATGGCACAAATTACCAATATCAGAAGTAAAACAGGTTGTTACCACTATAGATGCTATACTCATCAAAATGATAAAAAGGAACAAACTATTGAGAGATGAAACTCTGGATGAATCTGAAAGGTTTCATACTGTATGACTCCATTTATATAACATCCTTGAAATATTTGTATAAGTGGAGTACAGAACAGTGATGTGTTTGCCAGGAGTGAAGAGGTTGTAGGTTGGGAGGGAAGTCAAGTGGCTAAAAAATAGCAACATGAGGAATCTTCATAGTGATGGAAATGTTCTGTATCTGGGCTACATCAATGTCAATATCCTAGTTATGATATTACACTATTGTTTTGCAAGATGTCACCATTGAGAGAAACTGGCTAAAGGGTACACAGAATCTCTATTATTTTTCACAACTGCATGTGAACCTATAATTACTTTAACATAGAAAATTTAATTAAAATAAAATAGCCATAGAAGGTAATATGATTACAAAGAATCATACTTTTCTTTTTCTTTTGTCAGTTGGTATTATATCAAACATTTTCGTAGTTACTACATTTCTTATAAAAGATCCATAACTTTTAAAAACTGTCTTAAATCAATAGTGATTTCCGGCATTTTCCTTGATTAATTGTACATGTTATTCATTCTTCCAAATTTAATGTACCCAGTTAATACAATACAAAAATATCAATTGATTTTCCTGAAGAAAAATTTAAGATTCATCAGAACTATAAATATAAAAGACTATCAAGTAATATTTTCATAATATTTTTAAATGAAGCAACAATGAGATATAACTTCACCACAAAATAATTAAATGCTATAATATCATCATATATATATTAATGGATTTTAAAGAAATTGTGAAGAGGAACCTATCTTTTTCACACATTACAACTCATTATAAGGCAAAACAATTAAAACTTCATAATTTTATCACATACATATCAGTGGATCACAAAAAAGTATTCATGTAAAGAATCTATCATATGTCGAGTGTTTGATATATGGAAAAGAAAGCATTCTATACAATGAGAAAATATCATTTACTAAATTTTAATTATAACTGGATAATTATATTTTTAGAAAAGCAGATTCACAAATCATAAAACTAAAATTAACGTTCATAATTTTGCATAATTTATTACATTAAATTAATCAAAAGAAAACCTATGCAAAATAACCTGATTAAATACTTAACCACCCTGNATTTTGCATAATTTATTACATTAAGTTAATCAAAAGAAAACCTATGCAAAATAACCTGATTGAATACTTAACCACCCTGCCAACATCCTGACCACAGAACTAAAATCTTACTAACATCCATTTATCTTTGTGATTAAATGTAGAAGAGTTTTTCAAATAATTCATTGGTTTTCTCCAAGACTTTTCTAAGCTCTATATTTCCAAAAATGCAATTATATTTCCAAGCAAGTCATCCACTGAGTACATTCTTGATCCTAAATATTTGGAATTAGAGGATGATAAAAGCAAACATGACACTTTCTTCCTTGATATCTCCAGATACTTTATTTTGCCTTGTGAATTCCCATTAGATATGAAAACAAAAGAAACTAAGAAGTTAGCAGAGGACTTCCAGAAGTGAAATGAAGTGACTTTTCTATTTTACTTACTGTATCTTGACAATAATGTTGTTACCACTCTTATAATAACTTCCTTTTTAATATGCACTGAGGACATTCAGTATTTCCATAACTAAGCATTAACATTTACTTCATAAATAGGCTTCTATAAGAACCTTTCCAGAACGACTCTAAAAAAGGCATCTAATGTTGTACGTAAGATGTACTGTGAGAGTTCAGCCAATATCATTATTTTTACGTTGCAACATTTGCTGTTTCTCTAAATATTTATGTGTTCCTTCACAAGTACAACCAGCTTTGACGGAAACAAATGTGTTGTTTTTAAAGCGAGATAACTGGTTAGGAATGATAATGGCTCTGTTTGTGCTTTTCTTTGAAAATAAAATAGGTTATTCTACTATCAGCCTTTTTTACCCCCTGAAATTTTTGAGTTGAGACTAAAATGTATTTAAGTCTCTTAAATAAGGGAAAATTTGTGTATAAATGTACAAACACAGGTCTTAACTATCAATCAAAAAACTGGTAACTGGTTGATTCTGAAGAGAAATGGGAAGGGGTGAGATGAAGACATAATTTCATCATATGTACCTTGTAGTTTATTATTTGTTCTCCCATGTGCATGTGTAATCTATTTAAATGTATGAATATATAAATAATACACAAATAAATGAAACTGTTATGAAAAATAAATAATAAATAATAAATTAATAAATAAATAAATACACAATGCAATATTACTTCACACCTGTCAGAATGGCTTCTACTAACACATCAACAAACAACATGTGCTGATGAGGGTGTGGAAAAAGGAGAACCCTAGAACACTGCTGATGGGAATGCAGACTGGTGCAGCAGCCACTATGGAAAACAGTATGGAGTTTTTCTCAAAACATTAAAAATGGAACTGCCTTTTGACCCAGTTATCCCATTTCTAAGAATATATCCTAATTCAGAATTTTGAAACACTAATCAGAAAGAATATATGCACCCCTATATTCATAGCAGCACAATTTACAATACCTAAGATCTGGAAACAGCCCAAGTGCCCATCAGTAGATGAGTGGCAACAGAGATGTGNTGGAAACAGCCCAAGTGCCCATCAGTAGATGAGTGGCAACAGAAATGTGGGGACATTTGCACCATGGAATACTATGCAGCTGTAAAGAAGAAGGATCTCATACCCTTTGGGATGGCATGGGTGGACCTGGGGAATATTATAATAAGTGAAATAAGCCAGTTCAGAGGAAGACAATTATCACATGATCTACCCACAGGTGAAATATAATAAACAAAATAAATTGATGGGCAAAATATATTCAGGGACATGGAAGCATGTATCAGGCTACGAATCTCAGAGGGAAAGTGGGTGTCAGTGGGTGGGTGGGGAGAGATTAACCAAAGAATCTATATGCTTATGTGCATAACCTGTTGACAGACAATAGTCTGGTGAAGGCCTAGGAAGAGGAGTGGCTGAGAGGGGGAAGGGGTCAATGGGGAAAAAAGGGGACATCTGTAAAATTTTGAACAATAGAAACAAAACAAAATAAGAATAATAATAATGGCTGAGCTCTTGGCATGGCTCAGTGGTTGAGTGTCAAACCATGAACCAGGAGATCACCCTTCAATTTCTGGTTAGGACACGCGCCGGGGTTGTGGCCTCAATCCCCAGTTGGTGGCACGTAGGAGACAGCCAAGCAATGACTCTCTCTCATCATTGACGATTCTATCTCTCCCTTCATCTCTCTGAAATCAATAAAATGATGGCTGAAAACTTTCCTAGCCTGGGAAAAGAAATAGACACCCCCAACCTCATCAGGGTTCTAATNTGGCCTCAATCCCCAGTTGGTGGCACGTAGGAGACAGCCAAGCAATGACTCTCTCTCATCATTGACGATTCTATCTCTCCCTTCATCTCTCTGAAATCAATAAAATGATGGCTGAAAACTTTCCTAGCCTGGGAAAAGAAATAGACACCCTCAACCTCATCGGGGTTCTAACGATGAATCTAAAACAGCTCCCATCAAAACACAATACAGTTAAATTGTCAAATGTTAAAAATGAGAGAATCTTAAGACTGCAACAGAAAAAGATCCTGTAACATAAAAGAAAACCTTTCGTACGTCTGTGAGCTAATTTTCAGCTAAAAATTTTCAGGCCAGAAGGGAAAGACATGATATATTAAAAGCGCTGGATGAAAACAATCTGCCAACCGAATATATGCTCTCTTGCAAAGCTGTCCTACAGAAGTGAGAGAGAAATAAACAGTTCACCAGACAAGCTAAAGCTGAAGGAATTCATCAGCATTGGACAGGCTTTATAATAAATATTAACGGGACTTCTTTAAGCTGAAATGAAATGGTACTAATTAGTAACAAGTAAAAAATTACAAAATTATAAATCTCACCCGGCCGGGCGTGGCTCAGCAGTTGAGCATCGACCTAGGATGCAGGCAATCGGGGTTTGATTCCCGGTCAGGGCACATGCCCGGATTGCGGGCTACANGTAAAAAATTACAAAATTATAAATCTCACCCGGCCGGGCGTGGCTCAGCAGTTGAGCAGCGACCTAGGATGCAGGCAATCGGGGTTTGATTCCCGGTCAGGGCACATGCCCAGATTGCGGGCTACGNTCAGCAGTTGAGCATCGACCTAGGATGCAGGCAATCGGGGTTTGATTCCCGGTCAGGGCACATGCCCGGATTGCGGGCTACACAGTTGATCAATGACTCTCTCATCATTTATGTTTCTATCTCTCTCTCTCTCTCTCTCCCTCTCCTTTCCTCTCTCTGAAATCAATAAAGATATATTTGAAAAATAATAATAATAAATAAATAAATCTCATTAATTAAACTAAACTTAGAGTTAAATTCAGAATAACGGTGGTGGTTTTATCACTTATAAATTTAGTATAAAAGTTAAACAAAGTGGTATAATTAATTAAGAATGTAATAATTTGTTAATAAAATCATAAGGTAAAAATATGTAAATTGTGACATCAAAACCAAAAAATGTGAATATCAAAGTAAAAATTTAGGGTCTTAGAATTCATTGGTACTTAGTTGTTATTAACTTCAAATAGACTGCTATGATTCTAAGATAATGTAAGCCTCATGGTAGCCACACACACAAAAAAACTATTAGATTCACAACAAAGAAAGAGAAAGGAATCTAAGCATACCAGTATAAAAAGTCAAAAAAATCACAAAGGACTAGAGCAAGAGAGAAAAACAAAACAATTATGGAACAGCCAGAAAATGATTTACAAAATAGCAATAATAAGCCCATATTTTTCAACAATTAATTTAAATATAAATGGACTAAATTTTCTAATCAAAAGACATATGGTGGCTGAATAGATTCATAAAATAAAATAAAGGCCCAACTATGTGCTGACTAGGGGAAACTCACTTCAGATGTAAGGACACACATAGACGGAAGATAAATGGATGAAAATGTATACACCATGGAAACAAATAGAAAAGTGTGATAGCTATTTTATATTATTCAAATCAAATGACTGTAATAAGACAGAAAGTCACAAATATGAGGAATTTAAATAACATGCTATGAACAACACTGGGTTAAATAAGAAATCAAAAAAAGAAAAATAATAATGCCAAGCAGGGTGTGGCTCAGCGGCTGAGCATCGACCAGGAGATCTCTGTTCCATCCCAGTAAGGGAACATGCCTGGGTTGCAGCCTTGATCCCCAGTCAGGANGAAAAATAATAATGCCAAGCAGGGTGTGGCTCAGCGGCTGAGCATCGACCTGGGATCCAGGAGATCTCTGTTCCATCCCAGTAAGGGAACATGCCTTGATCCCCAGTCAAGGNGTTCCATCCCAGTAAGGGAACATGCCTGGGTTGCAGCCTTGATCCCCAGTCAGGAACGTGTAGGAGGCAGCTGATAATGACTCTCATCATTGATGTTTCTATCTTTCTCTCCCCCTCTCTTCTCCTCTCTCTGAAATCAGTAAAGATGCATTTTTAAAAAAAGAAAAAAAAAAGACAAAGATAAATGAGAGTGGAAATACTACATGCCAAAACATTTGAGATACAGAAGAAGCAATTCTATGAAGGATGTTAATGGCAATAAATGCCTACACTAAGAAACAAGGAAAATCTCAAATAAACTGCCTACCTCTACACCTCAAGGAACTAGAAAATGAAGAAGAAAGTAAAACCAAACTTCGTAGAATGAAGGAAGTAAAAATGACCGTGGCAGAAATAAATGAAATATAGAGTGAAAAAGAAAATAGGAAAGATGAATGAAGCTTAGACCTAGATTTTCTTTATTCATTTTCTTTTTATTGTCTTATTTTTTTAAAAAAAAAATTAAAATTATTAAGCTTACATTGGTTAATATCATTACATTGAAAATATAAACAAAATGGACAAAACTTTAGTTAGACTAACCAAGAAAAAAGGAAAGAGTACTCAAATAAGTAAAAACAGAAACAAAATAAGAGTCATCACAATTTAATGTTACAACAGAAATACAACAGATCATAGGAGACTACCAGGAACATTTATATGCAAACAAATTGGACAACCTTAAAGACATAAATAAATTCCTAGAAAAATAGAATCTCCCTAGATTAAATCATTTAAAAACAGAAAATCTGAACAAGTCAGTCACTAGTAAGGAGATTCAATTGGTAACCAGGAAGAGCCCAACAAACAACAGTCCAGGACAAGAAGGCTTCACTTGTGAAATGTAACAACACTTAATGAAAGAAGAGTTAATACCAAACCTTTTCAAATGCTTTCAAAATATAGATCAGGGAATACTGTCAAACTTCTTTATGAGACCAGAATCACTATATACCAAAACCAGACAAGGACACTATAAAATGGAAAACTCTAGCCCAATATCCTTGACGAACACAGATGAAAAAATCCTGAACAAAATATTAGCAAACTATATATTAAGAACAATATATTCAAAAATATATTAAAAAAATCAACACCATAATCAATAAGATTTATTCCATAAGAGCAAGGATGGCTCCATATCCACAAATCAATATGGTACACCAAATTAACAAAATGGAAGATAAATATAATATGATCTTTTCGATAGATGCAGGAAAAGCACTTGGCAATATTCAATATGCATTCATGATAAAAAAAATTAAAACAAAAAAATAAAAACACCTCTCAACAAACTGGGTATAGAGGGAACCTACCTCAACATATTAGAGGCCATATAAGCCAAGCCCACAGCTAACATCATAGTCAACAGTAAAAGTGGAAATATTTTGCTCTAAGATTAAGAACACAACAATGATGCCCACTCTCACCACTTTTATTCAGTATAGTACTGGAAGCCCTAGCCAGAGCAATTAGGCAAGAAGAAGAAATAAAAGTTATCCTAATCAGAAAAAAGAAATAAAAACTGTCTCAAATTCCTGATAACATGATATATATATTTTCCTAAAGACTCCATCAAAACANTATTCAGTATAGTACTGGAAGCCCTAGCCAGAGCAATTAGGCAAGAAGAAGAAATAAAAGTTATCCTAATCAGAAAAAAGAAATAAAAACTGTCTCAAATTCCTGATAACATGATATATATATTTTCCTAAAGACTCTATCAAAACACTGTTAGCACTAATAAGTGAATTTAGTAAATTTGCAAAATACAAAATAGTACACAAAATTAGTTGTGTTTCTATACCCNGACTCCATCAAAACACTGTTCGCACTAATAAGTGAATTTAGTAAATTTGCAAAATACAAAATAGCACACAAAATTAGTTGTGTTTCTATACCTTAATTATAAACTAACAGAAAAAGTAAATAAGAGAATAAGCCCATTTATAATTACCAAAAAGAAGAGGAATAAATTAATTATGAATAAATTTAACCAAGGAGGTTAAAGTCTTGATACTGAAAACTGGAAGACTTTGATGCAAGTTTTTGAAGACACAAATACATGGAAAGATATTTCCTGCTCATGTATTGGAAGAATTAATATTGTTGAAATGCCCATACTATTCAAAGCTATCTACAAAGTCAGTGCAATCCCTATTAAAATTTCAGTTTTATAAAAATAGAGCAAACAATTCTAAAATTATTAAGGTACTACAAAACCCTGAATAGTCAAAGCAATCTTTAAAATGGAACAAAGTGGAGTCATCATATGTTCTGATTTCAACTATATTACAAAACTATAGTAATGAAAACAATATAATATCAGCTTTAAAGTAGAAACATAGATCAGTGGAATAGAATTGAAAGTTTAACAATTAACCCATGGTTATTTCTCTTGTGACAAAGGAATCAAAAATATACAATAAAAAAATATAATCTCTTCAATAAATTGTGTTTAGAAAACTGACAACCACATTGCAAAAGAATGAAACTGGACCACCATGTTATACCATACACAAAATTCAAGTCAAAATGATTAAAGAGTTGAACATGATACTGGAAGCAATAAACCTCCTGTACAAAAACATAGGTGGTAAGCTCCTTGACCTTGGTCTTTGAAATAATTTTTTAGATTTGACACCAAAAGCAAAGGCAATAAAAGCAAAAATAAACAGGTGAAATGACAACAAACAAGATATGTTCTGCACCACAAAGAACACTGTTAACAAAATAAAAAGACAACCTACCAAAGGTAAGAAAATATTTGCAAATAATATGTCTGATAAGAGACTAATATTCCAAATACATAAATAACTCATAAAACACAATATAAGGAAATGACAATGTGCAGAGGAACTGAACAGTTTTTCAAGGATGACACTCAAAGTACCAAGAAGTACATGAAAATGTGCTCAACATCACTAATCGAGTAAATGGAAATTAAAACTACAATGGTACATTTACATAATGGAATACTACGCTGCCACAAAAAAAAGAAGGAAATCTTACCTTTTACAACAGCCTGGATGGACCTGGAGATTATTATGCTAAGTGAAATAAACCAGTCATAAAAAGACAAATACCATATGATCTCACTTATATGTGGACTCCAATGAACAAAATAAACTGATAAACAAAATAAAACCAGAGGCATGGATACATGAATGACACAGTCAGAGAGGAGTAGGGAGAGAGAGACTGGATGAAAGAAGGTGACGGGATTGGTCAAAGAACGTATATACATAACCCCTAGACACAAACAACAGTATGGTGATAGCCAGAGGGAAAATGTGGTTGAGGGCTGGGTGTAGGTGGGCCAAGGAAGGGAATATGGAGACATTTGTAATAATGTCAACAATAAAATAAAGTTTAAAAGTTTTTTAAAAAAGAAAACTACGATATATTTTTTCACATCTATAAGAATGACTATTGTCAAAAAGAAAAGAAAGTACCCACAAATGTTCATGAGGATACAGAGAAAAGGGAACACTATGCAGTGTTAGTGGGAATGTAAATGGATACAGTCACTATAGATAATAGTATCGAGGTCCACAAAAAAATAAAAAATAAAGCTATCATATGACCTGAAATTTCCACTTCCTGCTACTCATTCAAAAAATATCAAAATCACTATCTCAAAAGATATCTGAACCCCATGTTCGTGCAGAATTATTTACAATGCCATGATATGAAAACAACCTACGTGACCATTGATGGATGAATAAAGAAAACATCATACATATAATTGAGCCATAAAAAAGGAAATCCTGCCATTTGCAACAATGTGGATGGACCTTGAGGGCATTATGCTAAGTGAAATATATGAAAGAAAGACAAATACATTGTGATTTCACTTATATGGAAAATCTCAAAAAAATAAAACACCTGAAATGGTAGATGCAGAGAACTGATTGGTGGTTGTCAGAGCTGAAATTTGGAAGGAGACAAAATGGGTGAAGGTAGTCAAAATGTATAAACTTCCAGTTATAAAATAAACTCTGGGGATGTAACGTGCATTTGGTGACTATAGTTAACAACAATATATCATATATATCTCATTATATAAAAAATTTGTAGCTAAGTGTGTTAATGGACAGTAACTAAACTTGTTGTGGCAATTATTATACAATATATACATATATCAATCATTATGTTATACACTTAAAAATAATACCATGTTGCCTGGCCCATGTGGCTCATAGATTAAGTGTCGACCTTTGAACCTGGAGATCACAGTTCGATTCCTGGTCAGGACACATGCCTGGGTTACAGGCTTGATCCTCACTGGGGGTTGTGCAGGAGGCAGACAATCTATGATTCTCTCATATCATTGATGTTTCCATCTCTCTCTCCTTCTCCCTTCCTCTCTCTGAAATCAATAAAAGAAAAACATATTTAAAAATAATAATACAATGTTATTTGTCACTCGTATTTCAGTAAAAATGTATAGCTTAATGCCAGCCTTTGAAACTTGTAAAAATGAATGTATAGATTACAGAGCAGCAATACTGCATAGGGCAAGATTGCAACTATTTTAGACTTTGTAGACAAAGAAGAAAAATGAAAGATATAATGACATATGTATAAGTAAGTGTACAAAATTGAAGGTGTGTATACCTATATAATAAAATAGGAAAAACATTTTCACAGTTTTTGAGAAAATTAAAAATGCGATATTAAAGTACTTTTTGGCAATAGGTCTAGTAAGAAGAATAGAACTCTTTTTGTTTCAGGGCTGCTTGATAATATTTTGCTTAATTGAGTTTCAAAATTACTGCTTGCTACCTCCAAATGGATTACAAGTGTTCATCTCTGTCTATGGGTAATGACATTTTATGTATTTCATCTTGGAAAATGTCTTTTCACTCACATCGGACCAGAAAAATTCTGGTATCAATCTATGTGCATTGATTCTACTTTATCATAGTAATTGTTTGAATGTCTAGTAACTCACCAAATTCACTTCCATTTGAATTGCAAGAACTTGGGTCCTATAGTCCTTGCTGAGATTTTGCCTGTCCTCTTANTCTTTTCACTCACATAGGACCAGAAAAATTCTGGTATCAATCTATGTGCATTGATTCTACTTTATCATAGTAATTGTTTGAATGTCTAGTAACTCACCAAATTCACTTCCATTTGAATTGCAAGAACTTGGGTCCTGTAGTCCCTGCTGAGATTTTGCCTGTCCTCTTATGTTTACAGCTGCCTCTAGTTTCTGCTTTGGCAGTGCTAACCCCAGTCTCACCCAGGTGGCTAATGCTAGACGCAGCCCCAATGCTGGATCTCCACTTGCCAAGGACTAGCATCTGTCCTTCCTATCCCACTGCCTTCCTGTTAGCTTTATGATTGCTAGGCATGCTCGCAAACTCTATGTAGGTTTTTCTGCTTTTCCATTGTGACAGGCCCTCCCTCCTTGAAGTTGACTACCTGCCCAACTATCCCTGCTCTCATGTTACTTGAGGTCTTCTTGCTGTAATAAATTCCTTCTTCCAGTCCCTGGACCGCAGCCTAGTACCAGCCTCACCTCCACCACCCCCTCGAGTGTGCCTGGTCTCTATGGACCTTTCTAGTCTGACTTTTCCAACTACTAACCAGGGTCTAATGTTGGAATCAGGAAGGGTAGATTTATGAGATTAAGGAGGACCCTGAGGCTTTCCACACACAAAAACAAGTGGGTTTTCTCTGATTTTAGAAAAGTCTCCAGAACCCTGTAGGCAAAGGGACCTTGTGAAACAAGAGAAATGTTATGATTGTTGGGGGGTATAATGGTAGCTGCCTCAGAGCACAAAAGGCAAATCAGCATTAAAATATGCAGAACAAAGCTTTCAGAACCCAGAAGATGTAGGTTGATCTAAAATTGAAGGCAATGAAATAGCAAGGCTGCCAAGGTTCAAGCAACTTAAAAGTGTGTGTTCAGGTCCAGGTGAAACAAGAGTCTTCTCCAAAAGCTAGGAGGCATGGAGAATGTGAATTTGGCTCTTATCCAATGCTCAGGTGAACTGTTAGAAATAAGTTCCTAAGACCAAAGAGACTCTTAAGAGACTGGGATTTAGGGCTCAATCAGGGGAATTGCCATAGCAGAAAATATGACTAGAGACTAGGCAATGCCAACATCTCGACTATACCAACCTGTATATAAGACCCAGGTAGATTCTCTGAGGTGCCCTCGCCTGAGGACTTGAAGGAATACAATATTTCTCCATTAGAATATCTAATATTCCGTAACTTACAGGTAGTATTAGATCACTTAAAAAGTGAAGAATTTGATATCAATAATTAACTTGTAAGTGACAGAGATTAGATGTTATTAGAGGCTTCTTGATTTTCTTATCTAGTGTTTTTGTATGTCTTCTCAGGGTTGAGAAGGGGTGGGAGATGACGGTGGAAGGAGAAAGGAGGGAAGTAAAAATATAGCGCGAGAGTTAGTGGTTCCCTTGAAAACAAAGCTTGAATAAAGATATAACTTGGAGAGTACCAGGAAGCAGTGTCTGCAAGTACATCTGGGTATCAGAACCAGGTAAGAATTCTGGAGTCAAGGTATACAGATTATGACAGAAAATATCAATACAAGGATTTAAAAATAAGAAGATGGTCTGAAAACAAGAACATAGGACTTGAAGGTCCAAATTAGAGGAAGAGGTCAGAAATGAGGCAATGTCTTAAAAACAAGGGAAAATCTGAGAAGGTCTCAGTCACGGTACTTCAAAGAACTGGTGGTAGGTGTCAGAGAGAGTGGGGGCAGAGAGACAGACAGAGAGAGGCAGAGAGAGAGAGAGGAAGAGACAGAGAGAGGGAGGGAGATACAGAGATGAGGGGGGGAGAGGGAGAGAGAGGTGGGAGGAATTGCCTCATTTGGTTGTAGGGACTTGGATATCTGAAATCCACTGGGAAGGGTAGGCTGGCCACCTGGAAACTCAGTCTAATGCTATAAGCTTGAGGCAGTTACTTCTGTGGTATACCTGTTTTTATTCTTAAGGCCTCCAAATGATTGGATGAATCTTACCCTCATTATTGAGGGTATCTCCTTTACTTAAAGTCAACTGATTTTAGATGTTATCCCAACTACAAAACACCATTAAAGCAACTGTGAAGTAACACTTACTTTGATTAAGCAACTGAGTACACTATAGCCTAGACAACTTGATACACAGAAGTAACCATCACCTAGAGGAAGATAGCAGTAGGAGAATCCTGAACCAGAGTCAAGGCAGACTACATAGATTGTCAGAAGTACAAATGGGCCATTACAACCCAGAAATCCAGAAAAACTGAAGGTATATGTCAGAAAAAAGCTGAAGATTCTAAATATTGAGGTAAATTGTCATGTAGAGTTGCTCTTTCTTTCATACAATCAATTTGACCCAGTAACAAAACCTACAAAATGCCATGAAGAGGAAGTCTGATATCTGGTGGAATCTCATTTCGTAGATAACAGGAACCAAGGTGATCGTGGACAAGTCATCAAACCCCTCACGTTACCTAAGGTTGTCAGTAGAATTGGCAAGTGTGATAATGTTTGCAGAGTAGAATTCAGAAGCACAGTCACCTCTGAGAGCAGTATTTACACTGAACTTGAACATACAATGTCACTTGGAGGAACTATTTAAAAAGTACCTCTGCTTTAGTCAAAACTCCAGAAGATTCTAATTCCACTGAAGTGTAGCCTGGGCTTCAGGGTTTTTTAAATATTTAAATTTTTAAAAGTACCAACCCATGGGCATAGACTGGGGTGGGGCAGGGGCTGGGAGGAGGGGCAAAGGGGGTGATGGAAGACATCGGAGTGTGTGTGTGTGTGTGTGTGTGTACTTTGGGTGCTTCTAGGTTTATTCTCTGTGGAGAACCACTTAGCAAAGTATTCAAACATGTTNTTTGGGTGCTTCTAGGTTTATTCTCTGTGGAGAACCACTTACCAAAGTATTCAAACATGTTTTTGTTCATTAATGTTTTTTAACAACCTGATAGTTCATTGTGAGCCATGGAAAGAATTGTTCAAGGTGCTGGTAACTTCTAGTTTTAAAAGTAATTACTTCTTTTTCAACTGAAAAAAATTTTAATTATTGAATTTATTGGGCTGATGGGCAACATTGGTTAATAAAATTATATAGGTTTCAAGTGTACCAGTGCATAACACATCATGCTGCACCTGTGTTCATCACACGAAGTCAAGTCTCCTTCTAGCACCCCTTATCCCCAGTGTAGCCCCTCTACCTCCCCCCATTTCCCCTTCCCTCTGGTAGTCACCATACTGCTTTCTGTGTGTGTGTGTGGGGGGTGTTGCTTAATCTGATCACCTGTTTCACTCAACACCCCCTTCTGTCCCCCTGAAAGTCCCTTCTCTCTGACAGCTCTAAGTCTGTTCTTGGTATCTGATTCTGTTTCTACTTTCTTAGTTTATTTTGTTAATTAAATTCCACATATAAGTGAAATCATATGGTATTTGTCTTTCTCTGACTAGCGTATTTCACTTAGCGTAATATGCTCCAGGTCAATCCATGCTGTCACAGAAGGTAAGATTTTCTTTTTTGTGGCTGCATTGTAATCCACTGTGTAAATGTACCACAGCTTTTTTATCCATTCATCTACTCATGGGCACTTGGACTGCTTCCAGATCTTGACCA
>NW_015504967.1:9790-26992 GCF_001595765.1 Miniopterus natalensis | reverse complement strand
GTGCATATATTCTTTTATATTAGTGTTTTGGGATTCCTTGGATATATTTCCAGAAGTGAAATTGCTTCTGTTACAGCAATAATGCAGATGCTATCACTGGTTAGGCATTTGCTAGAAGTTGGGGCTTGCTCAACGGGGAAAGCAATGGGAAAAGACAGCACAAACTCTCAAAACCATAAAAGGAAACATGGGTCGTATGCTGCAGAATAGTTTGTGTGCTTTTTTTAAAGTTATAAGTGACAAATGTATTTCTTTTTATTGTTATTAAACTTTTTTTCAATGTATTTCAGTAACCAAAGCAATTTTACTTTACTTTATTCCACTGTTGGTCATAGTTTGAGCCCTACACACCCACTTTTCTTTCACCTCAAAGGTCTTGTCTCTTGTTACAGCCTTTGTTTTAATGTCTGTTTTATCTGATATAAGTATTGCTACACCAGTTTTATTTTTCATTTTCATGGAATATCTTTTTTAATTTTTTTACTTTTAGTCTCTGTGTGTGTCTTTTGTTCTGAGGTGGGACTCTTGTAGACAGCATATATATAAGTATTGTTTTCTTATCCATTTAGCTATCCTATGGCTTTTGATTGAAGAAGTTAATTAATTTATGTTTAATATAATTACTGATAGGTATGTATTTACTGCCACTTTATTCTTTATAATTATGTCCCTCCTTTTGTTTTTTCTTTTTTTACAGAAGTCCCTGGCACAGTCTCAGTTCTTCTGCCTTCCCTGGTTTGCTCCCACTTGCCCAACTACAGGCATTTCAATGCACACATCTCTCAGATGGGTTTGTGCACTTAGCAGGAAATCCTTTGTTGAATTATAGCTGTTAAAATTGTTGAAACTTCAAGGGGAGAATCAAGGGGACCACAATCTTGAGGAATAGGGTTTTTATATAATTATTTTGAGAAATTTGATTATAAAAGAGCATTATAAGAGTATATAGGATGATTATGGAGTAGATAAAAAGTTGTACCCCATGTTTATTGCAGCATTATATATAATAGCCAAGATATGAATCAACCCAAATTCCCATAAGTACGCGAATGTATAAAAAAGCAGTGGTATATATATATATACAATGAATATTACTCTGCCATAAAAAGGACTTAAATCCTACCATTTCTGACATCATGTATGGATCTAGAGGGTGTTATCTTAGGTGAAATAAGTCAGACTGAGAAAGATTAATATCAAATGATGTCACTTATATGTGCAATCTAAAGATCAAATTAAACAAAGAAACAGAATGGAAACAGACTCATAGATACAGAGAGCAGACTGAAGATTAACACAATAAAGGGAGGTTGGAAAGATGGATGAAAAAGTTGATGGGATTAAGTGCAAATTGGCAATTACAAAATAGTCATGGGATGTAAAGTACAGTATAGCGATTACAGTCAATAATATTGTAACAACTAGCCAGGCTGGGCGTGGCTCAGTGGTTTAGCGTCAACCTAAGATCCAGGCAGTCAGGATGCAATTCCGGGTTAGGGCACATGCCCGGGTTGTGGGCTTGATTCCCACTCGGAAGCGTGCAGGAGGCAGCCGATCAATGACTCTCTCATCATTGATGTTTCTATCTCTCTGTCTCCCTCTCCTTTCCTCTCTCTGAAATCAATAAAGATATATTTTTTAAAAAATATTTTAACAACTATGTATGGTGCAGGGTTGTTACTCCAAATATTAGGGGAACACTTTGTAAAGTATATGGCTCTCTAACTACTACGCTGCACGCTTGAAACTAATAAAAATAATACTGAATATATATATTGTAATTGAAAAATAAAAATTTTAAGATGTGCTACATTATTGGTTTAAGATGTGCTACATTATTGGTTAAAAATTTTAAGATGTGCTACATTATTGGTTTTATTTTGAAAAATAAAAATTTTAAGATGTGCTACATTATTGGATGAATGGAGAGAATAGATGGGTTAGTGTTTCCTGTAAAGGAAGAGGGATATTTTCCTAACAAAACAGGGAGTGAGGAGTAATAGAGAGATGCAGATTTAAGTAAGTTTGCTATATTTTTTATTTAAAAGCTGAGACAATTCCCTTTTATTGATTTAAATTACTATTATTATTATTATCATTATTTTTCAAAGTGCAAACAGAACTAGGGGTATAGAGCTGGATATTTAAAGAAAGTATAATTTTTAAAGAAATTTACTGTGCAAAAAAGTAAGGAAATGCAGATGGCTAAAGAAGCGTGAGGATTACCAGATAGTGCTGAATTTTAAGTTGACTACATATTCTAGGTGACTACATATGTGTAGGTGTCTATACCAATCTGCTCCTATGTGTGGATTTGTAAAATATGTTAAGCTGCCAGTATGAGAAGTTGGCAATTAGATTCATCCAAATTTGGGCTTTTGTCACACATATGTGAATGAAGAACAAAGGGTCCAGATATTTTTACTTATTAACAACAGAATACTTAAAATTATTAACTATGGCACCTAAATAAGAAAGAGTAGGAGGTCAGGAGGGACAAATGGATGAGTGGAAACTGAGCGCCCTACTGAGACTGACACACTGGAGGAGTAGGAGTAGCTAAGTAACTAAACACAAGACTTTACATCTTCTGTTTCACGTGATTATGCAACCTGAATGTGATGTTATGCTATCCCTAAAGAAAGGATGCACCAGTTAGGACTAAATTCAATCACAGGTAACAAAACTCAGCATGTAAATTTGCTTAAAGATATAAAAGTTTATTTCTCACCAAAAAAAAATTCGGAAATTGAGCAGAGTTGTTTCATGACATTTTAAAAGACCAAAGCTCATTCTGACTTCTCTGACATCCTATCATTGGCATGGTCAGAGATGGTCTTAGCGTTCCACCTATCAGGCCACCTTACAGCCATCAGTAAGCAAATACAACAAGATACACAATTCCTTTAGGACACATCCCAGAAATCAAACAGAATAATTCAGCTTATAATGCCTTGGTCATTATTTAGCCACATTCAGCAGGGGAAGCTAAACAATATAATTTTTATGCGAGGCTGTCATAAGGCATAGTAATGAGAGTCTATAACTAAGGAAGAAGGANCATTATTTAGCCACATTCAGCAGGGGAAGCTAAACAATATAATTTTTATGTGAGGCTGTCATAGGGCATAGTAATGAGAGTCTATAACTAAGGAAGAAGGAAAGATTGACGTGAGGAGCAACTATTAGTCTGTGTGCCAGAGCTTCATCTTGAAAAGGAATCAGTAAAGTAGAAAAAATCAATTTATGGCTGGTGGGGAGAATTGTGATCATCTTTGGTGCCCAATGTCATCATTACTCAGGGAAGGGTAGGCATATGAATTACATCACATCTTCTCCTCCACATGGACTATGGTCAAGGGGCCTGAGCCAGAGGACCAAAGTCCAAAAAGTGGTCTTAGGACACCATTAAATGTGACCTGTGGAAAGGTGAAAATATGGGACCCATCTGTCATGTTACAGAAAGATACATCTCCAGCCTCATAATCCAGGAATATCCCCACACGAAGGGGTCTTTCCCTTAGAGTAAGAAGAGTTTCTGGGGAGGTGAGAGCCCAGTATTCCCCATCACAGAGCCTGATGGCCCAGAAACCATTCTGTGGGGACATAGTGACCCTCCCCTTCTTTTTTACATTATACCTACAAATTCCTAGGTCCCAGGAAGGCTTGTCCCCAACTTCCACCTCCCAGTAGAATCTCCCTGAACTGATGTCCTGCTGACCAAGCGCACATGGAAGGCTGACGAATCTCTGTGTGAAGCTGGGTAGATCCTGACAAGTTTGTTGCCTGGTTACTTGTTTCCCATCTTCAGACAGCAGGAGGGTAGGATGAGCACTGGCTGCATTCAAAGTCACATTTACTGCAAAGACAAGTGGGTCATCATGTCCCTAGGAAGAGTTTCAGGAAGCCTGGGACAGAGGGTCCCCATTTGGTGAGGGCTTCTCTGGTCCTGTGTAGATCCAGCTCACCTGCACCCATCTTCCCCCAAGACTACCTCAAGGGGAGCAAGGTCCTACCACCCTATACTCACCAGCTTTGAATCCTTCTTTCTTCCAATCTGCAAGAAACAAATAAACACAGAAACCCACTATTTGAAAAATAAAGCTGTTTTTATGCCAAGAATATCTGGACAACCAAAGAAAATACAACTTTGTATACTTAAAACTCCTTTCACATCCTGCTAATTTGTGTCTCACTTGAACATCTCACTCATTCATATTCTTTTTTCATCCAACATTCCCACAGCATAAGTGCTGTAATCTATTCAAGATGTTGAAGAGGAGGCAGGGAATGTGGTTAGTCTGACAACATGACTCTATGGGTTCCTCACGTTTTACAGCAGATAACATTTTACCTATCTTCAAAGCATTATGCAAAATTTTTAAAAATGCTAAAATTTAATGTTTTCCAACATGTCTTTTAAAATATTGAAAATCTACTGATTTCATGGAATGTATGTTTTGAAGTTTCTTTGGTTTTCAACATATTGTTTTGTACACAGTACATGCTCATTTAAAGTATCTTTGATAATAGGATCGTCTTCATCATGATTCATGTCACTCACCAGCACGTAATAGTGCTTTCTTCCAGGCTGCAAAAGAACAAAATAGGACACCCTTTACTATTTTTTCTTCCATGTTTTCTCTTATTGTTTCTTCTTTTTTATCCTATCTTTGTGCCATTTCTTCTTCTCAATCCTTTGTATTTTCTCTTTCTATCCTATATCCTTATTTTTTTCAAATATGGTGGAAAAAATGACCAAATGGAAGATGGATGGAAATACAGAGGCAACAAAGTGTGGGGGAAAGGGAGGAGCAGCTGGAGGGGGCATGAACTAAAGACAGAGAGTATGAAAGTCAAATGGGGGGAGGAACATACTGGATGACTTGCGATTTGCACTTCAGAAAGGATAGTTTTAAACTACTGAAATTTAGAAAAATCATGCTTTAGATGCACCCTTGCTTATTACAGAAGTTTTTGTTGATTTCCTGTATTCTAATCCTGCTACTATAGGGGAAAAATCTAAGAGAGACTAAAAATGAAGTTTCTTGAGAGATAAGCATTACTCACCAGACTTGAATGTAGCCTCCCTCTTATCTGGGAGAAAATATACAAACATTTATGTATAAGCAGGTAATTAACATTATAAAGAAGATATAATGAAAGCCATACATCTGCCAATATTTGTGCCTTAAAGTTGACCAACCAATGTCCATTTTCAAAGCAATGGAAGAAATCTCTAACATCCATTCCATTTGAAAACTTCACTACAATTTGAAGAATATAACCTGATATGTAGGAACAAGAGAATTTAAATACTTTTTTGTATTAGGGTAGGAAAATAGGATTATTCTAGATAAGGGCCTTAGATGTTGGAGTTATACTACCAATGAAGTTTACTTGAGTGAAAAAATACCTGTACAAACATTCTGAAAGAAGATAAATGTCTTGAACTAATAACTGAATGGATTAAAATAAAAATAAAAGAACAGTAATAATTATGATTGGAAGAAGAAAAAATCATACCAAATTATATACTTTAAATCCCTTAATCATATTTTTGTGATCATTTAAATCACAAAAATATTTACGTACCTTTAGATATAGTCAAGAGAAGTAGACTAGCTAGTCTCAAACTACACTTGACACCAATATACAAAGTGTTTGAAAGATCAACAGAAAAGGGACTTATCTTACTCAACAGCTTTTGAGTCTGAAGAAATCCCTTGAAGACTGGAAAAATATTATGTACAAAACATGGAAACTCTGTCTCAGAGAACATGTTGGAGAACCCAAATTAAAGGAAACTTTCTATTTAATACAAATAACCACATTCTTCTTAGCCGAATTCCCTTCATCTCACCAATGTTATAATAAAATATGTTAATTATCTCAAAGATAGAACAAACCCAAAAATATACCAAAGACAAGAAAAGGAATGAAGAAAAGCTGAGGGAAAGAATGGGAAGGAAATTTTATAAGAAAAGAGCCAGGAACTAGAAAATAAAATGGATAAGATAATTTAAAATACACAAGAAGAAAGGGAAAAAACAGGAGGGGGTAAGGAGTGAAGAGTCAGGAAATGGCAGAAAAAATATATTTCTAAGAAATATATCAGTAGAAAAGAAAGCCAGAAAAATTTACCATTTTTTTTTCACAAGTTCTGAAAAATAAAATGAGTCATTTAAACATGAAGGGGAACCAGTACAGAAAATAAAAATGGGTAAAAAAATCTCCATTGCACAGTAAATTGGCAGAATGATTGTAATTAGAAAGAAACAAATTTAAAAAAAACAAAAACAACCCCACAAAAAAGGTCAAGGAAGTACTTTTTTTAAAAAATATGTTTTTATTTATTTCAGAGGGAGGAAGAGAGAGATAGAAACATCAATGATGAGAGAGTCATTGATCGGCTGCCTACTTCATGCCCCCTGCTGCGCATGTACCCTGACCTGATATCGAACCATGAGCTCCAGAATCATGGGTTGATGCTCAACCACTGAGACACATCAGCTGGGCAAGGAAGTACATTTTTATCTTAGAAAATAAAATGAAATTTACCAATTGATTAATTAAATAAAGATTGGAGAAAATTTGAACAGAACTGGTAACTAAGATTTTATTCGATACATTTTTTTAATGAATAGTTTTAAAGCATATGCATGATTCAATATTTGGACCAACGAGTATATTAAAAAATAATAAAATAATTTTATAACAAATTCTATGTTTGTAGTAGTGTATTGAAATTGATTTTTATTTTGTTGTTAATCCTCACTTGAGGATATTTTTTCCAGAATTTTAAAAAGTGGGAGGGAAGGAGAGAGGGGGAGACAGAAAGAGAGAGAGAGATCAATTGGTTGCCTCTGGCATGCATTACAAATGGGGCCAGAGATGGAACCTGCAACCCAGGTATATATGTGCCCTTGACTTGGACTGTAACCCACAAACCTTCAGTGTGTGGCCCAACACTCTAGCTACTGAGCCACACCCGTCAGGGGGAAGTTGATTTTTAATTTTGCAAGTATTTCTGAGTATGTTAGATTAAACAAAGTATTTTCAAGTGAAACATAATTTATGTAATTACTGGTTAATAAATATTTAAGTACTGAAAAAATCTTTATAGAAGATTTCATATAAAGACCCAAGATAGCAGCAGAGTAAGTGAAAGTTACACTCAACTTCTCCCTTGATCATATCAAAATTACAAGTAAATTACAGAACAATCAACCTGGAGAGCCATCTGAAGACTAGATAAACAGATTTATAACTAAGGATTTTATAGAAGAACCCACATCAAGACTGGTAGAAAGGGCAGAGATGCAAAAAAGGGATATCTTAGCTGAAGAGGTCCTCCCAGAAGTGCAGGGAACCTCAAACCCTCATGAGCTCCACAGGTTGGAGCCCCAGATTCAGGAAGAGAAGCCCACATAACATCTGGCTGTGAAAATCAGTAGGAAGAGTGTTCTTTGGGGTGAGAAGGGAGTCTATAGGAAACCCAAGCATCCTCTTAAAGGAAACACAGGCACACAAAGTCTCGTGCATGACCACTCACCTGGGCTTTAGCAGAAGGGTCAGTGGCTGGGGAAAAACTCATCACACAGGGAGAAATTGGGTTGTGGGACATTGTGGGAAGGGCTAAAGGGAAAGCTGAAAATTTCCTTGTGCTAGGTCACTCCCCTAGTCCACCCACAGATGCCATCTTTCCTGGGTTGAGCACTCTCCTCCACATGGCATTAGCCCGGGAGATGTACTAGCCCCTTGCTGCTGACACCTGGAAGCCCAACCTTGCAAGGCTCTTTTCAGTCAGAGAGGCCTACTCCTGACCTGCAGTCTGGGCCAGCCATACAATCTCTCACTTTTTTAACTTCATTTTTATTGTTGACATTATTACAGAAGTCCCCATAAACTACCCCTTTGCCCACATCCACCTTTGAAAAACTCTTGAGAAAGTTTGGGCAAACTCAGAGAGTGCCAGAAACACAGAGGGAGAGAGTCAGTTTTGTAGTTTTGGGGTAAGGGTCATCTTTTTCCCCTATGTGCCCTAATGGCACCACTGCCCATCAAATCAGCCTTAGGAGAAGCACTGTCCTATCTCTCCTGACTCCCTGAGGCCCCATCCCTCTACAAAGGTCCACAGGTCCCAAGAAGTTGGCAGCTGGCATTGGTGTGCCCTGAAATTTTTGAAGAGTGGCCTCAGATGCAGCACTTGTATGGAGTCTGAATCTATATGAACCTGATAAATACCACTCAGCCCTACCTGGTACTCACTGATAACCTGCCTCATGCAGTTTGTGCATTGCCTGAGGCTAATTCAGAGGCTTAGCCAAATGGGCAGCCAGTAAGCAAGGCAGATCTCCAGAGGCCAGTGGCCTTTTTCTGACCTGTCTTTGGCCAGGACAGGTAGCAGACACCCATGAGGGATAGCTTGGCCACTCCCACAAGAACCTAGGCCCAGTGCCAACCATACTCATTTTGTAGCTCTTACACGTAGCCTGAGAATGGTCACAAGAATTGTCTGACATTGATTTGCACTGGAATTTTTTCCAAGACACCCCAGAACCAACACATCAACTGGCCAGCTTCAGACCATATCAGAACACGACACGATTAGCTCCACAAGTGGCACACCAAAAAGAGGAGGTTTTCAGGCACCAGACCCTTCTGGGGAAAATTTTTAATTGAGAACTCAGCCCCAACATAGCAGTTTGTACACTGTGGTAGGGGTCTACCTTCACAGGCAGAAATCCTGAGGGTAAACCCCACCCATGGTTGGACCCAAAGCAATCAAGACTCAACCACAGCAGGAGGGCTCTCACAACCCACAGAAGAGACACTCCTGGAGTACTCAGCTAAGGGAATCAGGGAGACTGAGGTATAGAGCCCCACAAGACAACTGCTACATAAGACCAACCATACCAAGAATGGGAGGCATAGCATATCTACCAAATACATAGAAACAGCCAAAGTGGGGATACAAAGAAACATGTATGTCCCAAGTGAACAAACAGAAGAAATGAAATGGAGGCAATCTGCCAGATACCAGGTTCAAAACAATGGGTATAAGGTTGGTCAAGCAACTTAGGAAGACAAAAAACACAGTGGGGATGTCAATTTAAAAAATAGTAGCATAAAAAGGGACATAGAAACATCAAAAAGCACCAGTCAACAATGAATAATACATCTGAAATGAGAAATACATTAGAAGGAATCAACAACAGATTATATGAGGCAGTGGACCAAATCAGTGATTTAGAAGACGAAGTAGCAGGAAAAAAATAATTTTAAAAAATGAGAAAAGTTTAAGGGATCTCTGGGACAGCATCAAGCATAACAACATCTGCATCACAGGGGTAACCAGAAGATTGAGAATTTATTTAAAGAAATAATGAGTAAAAATTTCCTTAACCTAGTAAAGAAAAAAAAAATACAAAAAAACAAACCTAGGAAACACAGAGAGTCCTGAACAAGATAAACCCAGAGAGGCCCACACAAAAACATACTATAATTAAAATCGCAAAGATTAAAGACAAAGAGAGATTCTTAAAACCAACCAGAACAGGTAGTTAGTTACCTATAAGGGAGCCCTCATAAGACTGTCAGCTGATTTCTGATGGAATCTTTCCAGGACAGATGGTATTGGCACAAAATATTCAAAGTGATGAAAACCAAGGACCTACAACTAACACTACACTACCCAGCCAGGCTATCATTTAAATTTGAAGGAGAAACAAAGAGCTTCCAAAACAAGAAAAAGCTAAAGCAGTTAATCTCCAACAAACCACTGTTACAATAAATGTTTAAAAAATGTCTATAAAAAAAGAAAGAAAAAAATGAGAAACAATTATAAAGAGTAAAACGGCAATAAATACATTCTTATCAATAATCAGTTTAAATGTAAATTGATTAACTTCTTCAATGAAAGAGATAAGGTACTGAATGGATAAGAAAACATCACCCATATATATGTGTGTGTGTGTGTGTATACATGCTGTCATACAAGAGACCCACCTCAAAAGAAAGAAACACACAGATTAAAGTAAAGAAATGAAAAAAGATATTCCATATGAATAGAAAGGGAAAAAAACTAGAGTAGCAATACTCATATCAGAAAAAAATAGACTTTAAAACAAAGGCTACAACAAAGGCAAAAGACATTGCTTAATGATAAAGGAATAAATCAAAAAAGATAACATAACTCTTGTAAATATTGATGCACCCACATTGGAGCACCTATACAAGTAAAGCAAATACTGATGCACATAAAGAAAGAGATCGACAGGAAGACAGTCAGAGTGGAAAACTTTAACATCCCATTGTCATCAATAGATAAATCTTTCAGATAGAAATCAGCAAGAAAACACCAGCCTTAAATGACATATTAAACATATGGATTTAATCTATATTTTCAGAGAATTTCCCCCTCCCAAACAGTAGAATTCACAGTTTTTACAAGTGCACATGCAACATTTTTCAGAATAGACAACATGTTAGGCCACAAAACAAGTCTCAATAAATCTAAGAAGATTGAAATCATAGCAAGAATCTTCTCTGACCACAATGGTATAAAACTAGAAATCAATTACAAGAAAAAAACCCCTGAAAAACACACACAGAAGTGGAGGCTAAATAACATGTTACTAAACAATAAATGGGTTAAAAGAAGAAATTAAAAAATACCTGAAACAAGAGGAGGGCAGATGGCAGACAGCACTGTGAGAAGCAGCAGAGTGCCCCTGCTCCCAGCCACAGACTCAATCTACCCCTAAAATCCTACGTAACCAGCTTGGAAAAAACAGGGAAACAAACCTGAGTGGACAGAGTGCGAGTGGCAGTNAACCAGCTTGGAAAAAACAGGGAAACAAACCTGAGTGGACGGAGTGCGAGTGGCAGTACTGAAGAAACATCATAGAGCTCAGTAAGGGAGGGGGCATAGGAAGGAGGAGTCCCCCCTGAAGCCTGTGCTGGGGTCCAAACCCTGAGGTTTGGAGGCTGCAAAGCTCCCTCCCCTTGGGAGTGTGGACCAGCATCCAAAAGTGGGGATCTCACACCTGGAGTGACGAGAGGGGAAGGAGCACCCTGCACACAGGGCAGAGGGACCCAGGGGAGCAGTGAGTCCTGGAGGGGACAGCGCCTTCCTAGCAAACAAAGCCTGTAATGGCAAACATAACTGGAGTTTAATGCTCAGGGTGCCGACCTTAGGAAAGGCTGTCCCAAAGTGTGTGGCACCCGAGTGGTAAGAGACCAGAGGACTGCGCTGAGCAGTTGCACACTGGGACCCCTGCCTCCCTGTGGGGCACTGTGTTGAGCCCCAGAAAGCACTGAATCTGCGTGGCATGGGGGAAGGGAGGAGCCCTCCCACCCTGAGCTCCTGGTGTGGAGAGACTGAGATTTGTGACCAGCCCTGAGGGTGTCCTCCTGCCCTGAGCTCCTTGTGCCTAGAGGCTGGGATCAGTGACCTGCCCTGAGGGAGCTCCTGGTGTGGAGAGTCTGTGATTTGTGACCTGCCCTGAGGGTCGCCATGGTGGTGCCTGGAGCAGCCCCAGCTTTGCTGAGAGCAGTGGTGTGGGGAGCTTTGTGGAGCTGAATTTGGGTCCCCTCCAGCTGGGTGCTTTGGCCACAGGTGGCAGGACCCTGCAGGGTGGACTGTCTGCTTGTGTGTTGCTTTCTCCTTTTTTGATTCTGATCCCTGAACTGGCTCCCACCTTCCCAGAGTGCACTGCAGGGACAGACCACCTGAGGCTGGGATTGGAGTCTGCACAGTAGACGGTCTGAGGGGAGGGCCTGGTGCAACCAGCCAACCAGAGCTGAGCAGGGAGGGGCAGGAGCACCGCCCCAATAGGAAAGGCTCAGGTGCCGCTCCATGAAGCCCCAGACACCCCCCGAAGGGCACAGTCCTGAGGGGGAAGGGAGAGCAGCTCACAGAAGGATATTATAAGAACAAGACTCTCAGGGACTATTGTTTGGGAGCTGGAGGAAACGCTGAAAACCCCTCCTGGGGGCTGGGCAGCCAAAGGGTTCACCAGAATATTTTTTTAATCAAACCCACTGAGCCCAGGCTGCTGAAACAGCCCATATAGAAGAGGCAACAGGCCAAAATCAATCTGAAGCTGCAGCAGGACAGAATGTGGGGAACTAGAATCAGAGGACAAGGTAGAAACTGAGGAGCTGGTGGTGGAGCAGAGACTAACTCCCGCACAGTGAGTGCCTGACAATGAAACTTCTAATGGGAGTGACACCCTGAGCTACACTAGCCACCCTGCACCCTAAAGACTCTACAGAAGACTCTGGAGCAAGACCAGGCAACTACAAGGTTGCAAAATAGCTGACAAGAGGAGGTGGCCACGGAAATCCTCATATCAACCATCTACCTAAGGACACCAGAGCCAAACTTACACAGCTCCTCACACTGTCTGATACACAAGTGCCTCCCAGGAGAACTGAAATCAGCATAAAAAACAGTGAGCCTCAGACAACATAAGCTGCCCAGAAGAAACTCACCTTATTGACAGTCTTTTTTCTTCTGTTTTTTTTGTTGTTGTTGTTGTTGGTTTGTTTTGCTTTGTTTGGGGTTTGGCTTTGTGTGTGTGTGTGTGTGTGTGTGTGTGTGTTTTCTCTTTTTTCCTTAGGAAGAAGAGAAAGGGGGCAAAATTTATTTGTTTTTTCTTTTTTAAATTTTATAATAATTTTTTTAATTTTTTAAAAATATTTTTAACTAATTTTTTTTCTTTTTTTATAAAAGAATTTTGTCTTGCTTAGCTTCTTTTTAGTTTAGTTTTGTTTTGTTTTTTTGCTTTCTTTTATTTTATCCTTGCTTTTACTATCAACACTTTTTTGATATTCTTGCTTAACTACTGGGACTTTATCATTATAACCAAGTTTACTGCTTTCCTCTATATTTTCCACCAAATTGCTTACCAGACTCCCTCCCTGCCTGGGCTATATATCTCTATCTCCTCTTGACCCATTGGCATAACTTTTTTTTTCTTTTTTCTTTTTCTTCTTTTCTTTTGTTCTTTTGTTATCTTCCCTCTATCTTCCTGTCTTTTTGTTTGATTGTTAGTTTCTCTTATTCTTTTTATTATATTTTTATTTTCTCATTTTCAACTATTACCCTATTCATATTCTCTCCCTTAATTTTTTGCTGGCCCTTCTATCAGAATCTTTTCTCTGCTTCTATTATTTCTCAGTACCTTTTCTATTTTTTACATTCTAGTTTATTATTTTCTAAGTTTCATCACTACTAACAACNATCAGAATCTTTTCTCTGCTTCTATTATTTCTCAGTACCTTCTCTATTTTTTACATTCTAGTTTATTATTTTCTAAATTTCATCACTACTAACAATNTGTGTGTGTGTGTGTGTGTGTGTTATCCCTTCACTCTCCCAGTTCTATTTTCACATGGGTTGTTTTCATTGTGACTGTCAAGATATTTTGTAAGATACCTCTTGTTTCCTGGAAGTTTATACGTGTATTGTCCTGCTTTGCCAGCACCCATACAACAGCTTGCACAACAAGGTTGGGGCTGAGACACACTTAGCCAACATGAAAGGAGCNTGTGACTGTCAAGATATTTTGTAAGATACCTCTTGTTTCCTGGAAGTTTATATGTGTATTGTCCTGCTTTGCCAGCACCCATACAACAGCTTACACAACAAGATTGGGGCTGAGACACACTTAGCCAACATGAAAGGAGAGTCCTCCCAAGGACTGATCAGTGATCNCACCCATACAACAGCTTGCACAACAAGGTTGGGGCTGAGACACACTTAGCCAACATGAAAGGAGCGTCCTCCCAAGGACTGATCAATGATAATCTAGACCCAACCACAACAGGAGAACATAAAGAAACCACAAAAGGGACACCCACAAGAGGGACACGCCTAGAGCAAAGAGCTCAGAAGTATAAGGAAAACACACCTCTGGGCTCCACTGGACCCACAAGAGAAAAATCCCATCCCACAAGACTAGGAGGCAGCAAATATATCCAATATATAGATACAAACACTAAGACCTACCAAAATGAGGAGACGAATAGAAAAAACCCAAATTAAAGAAAGGGAAACATTGCGAGAAGAAGTATTTGATGAGAAGGAGTTAAGCAAGTTATCAGATACGGAGTTCAGAGTATTGATGATGAAGATGTTCAAGGAACTTAAGAAGACTCTAGATGATAAGATCAAGAACCTTAGTGAAAACATGAAAAAAGAGATACATAACATAAACAAAAATCAGACAGAAATAAAGAATGCTGTATCTCATATCAAAAATACACTGGAAGGAATAAAAAGCAGGCTTAATGAAGGAAGATAGAATAAGTGACTTAGAATATAAGGTAGGAAAAAATCACTTAATCACAGCAGCAAAAATAAAAAGCACTTAAAAAGCATGAGAACAGTCTAAGGGAGCTTTCAGACAACATAAGAGAAACAACATTCACATTATAGGAATGCCAGAGGGGGAGGAAAGAGAGCAAGGGATAGAGAACTTGGTGGAGAAAATGATGATAGAAAACTTCCCTATGTGGGCAAGGAAGAAAGCCTCATAAGTTCAGGAAGCACAGAGGGTTCCAAACAACAGAGACCCAAGGGGACGCACTCCAAGACACATCATAATTAAAATGGCAAATGTCAAGGAAAAAGAGAAAATATTAAGGGCTGCAAGAGAGAGACAAGCAGTGACCTACAAAGGAACCCCCATAAGGCTAACAGCTGATTTCTCAATAGAGACTATTCAGGCCAGAAGAGAGTAGCATGAAGTTCTCCAAGTAATGAAAAGCAAGAACATGCAACCAAGATTGCTTCATCCAGCAAGGCTATCATTTAAATTTGAAGGTGAAATATAAAAGCTTCCCAGACAAAAAAAGGCTAAAGAAGTTCAGTACCACCAAACCAGCATTGCAAGAAATGCTAAAAGGACTGCTCTAAGAAAAAGAAAGAACAGTGAGAGAAAGGTACATCAGCATAAGGGGGGGAAATGGCATTAAATAATTTCATATCAATAGTAACCTTAAATTTAAATGGAATAAATGGTCCAATCAAAAGACATAGGGTAGCTGAATGGATTAAAAAAATAGGACCTAAATATATGCTGTATATAAGAGACCCACCTGAGAGCAAAAGACGCACACAGGCTAAACGTGAAGGGATGCAGTTAAATATTCCATGCAAATGGAAAGAAAAGGAAAGCTGGAGTAGCAACTCTTATTTCTGACAAAATAGACTTCAAAATAAAGACCCTAACAAGAGACAAAGATGGTCACTACATAATACCAAAGGGATCAATCCAACAGGAGGAAATAACCCTTATAAACATTTATGCACCCAATACAGGAGCACCTAAATATATAAAAAATTTCTTTGGAAACTTTAAGGGGGATATTGACAGCAACACAATAATAGTGGGGGACTTTAATACCCCACTGTCAGCATTGCACAGATCATCAAGACAAAAAATCAATCAGACCTTAAATGAATCATTGGACCTAATGGATATAATTGACATTTACAGAACATTTCATCCTAAAGCAGCATATTACACATTCTTCTCAAGTGCACATGTAACATTCTCAAAAATAGACCATGTGTTAGTACACAAGGCAAGTCTCTACAAATACAAGAAGACTGAAATCATATCAAACACCTTCTCAGATCTCAGTGGCATGAAACTAGAAATCAACCACTATAAAAAAAAACTCAAAAACTCTAACACATGGAGGCTAAATAACATATTAGTAAACAATGACTGGGTTACCAATGAGATTAAGAAAGAAATCAAACACTTCATGGAAACTAATGAAAATGAACAGACAACAACTCAAAATCTATGGGACTCAGAGAAAGCAGTCCTGAGAGAAAAACTCATAGCATTACAGGCCTTTCTCAAGAAACAAGAAAAAGATCTAATGAACCATCTAACACAACAACTAAAAGAACTAGAACACGACCAGCAAGAAAAGTCCTGAGGAAGTAGAAGGAAAAAAATAATAAAAGTCAGAGGAGAAATTAATGACATAGGGCCTAAAAAAATAATACAAAAAAAATCAATGAAACCAAAAGCTGGTTCTTTGAAAAGATAAATAAGATTGATGCAACTTTAGCCAGACTCATCAAGAAACAAAGAGAGAGGGCCCAAATAAATAAAATCAGAAATGAAAGAGGCAATATAACAACTGACACAGCAGATATACAAAGGATTGTAAGAAAATACTATGAGAAACTATATGTCAACAAATTGGGCAACATAGGGGAAATGGACAAATTCCTAGAAGCATACAACCTTTCAAAGCTGAATCAAAAAGAGGTAGAAAACCTGAACAGGCCAATAACAACTAATGAACTTGAAGCAGTAATCAAAAACTCCCAGCAAACAAAAGTCCTGGAGCAGATGGATTTACAGGCGAGCTTTAACAAACATTCAAAGATGAATTAAGACCCATTCTATTCAAACTATTTCAGAAAATTCAAGAGGAGGGAAAACTCTCAAACTCTTTTTATGAGGTCAGCATCATCCTAATGCCAAAACTGGATAGAGATACTACAAAGAAAGAAAATTACAGGCCAATATCTCTGATGAACATAGATGCTAAAGTCCTCACTAAAATATTAGAAAACCAGATCCAGCAATACATTATTGAAAAGATCATACACCATGACCAAGTGGGATGTATCCTGGGGATGCAAGGCTGGTACAACATCCACAAATCAATAAGTATAATACATCANATGTGATACATCACATAAACAAAATGAAGGACAAAAATCATATGATCATATCAATAGATGTAGAAAAAGCATTTGACAAAATCTAGCACACATGATAAAAACTCTCAGCAAAGTGGGAATAGACGGATCATACCTCAACATAATAAAGGCCATATATGACAGATCTACAGCTAACATCATACTCAATGGGCAACAACTAAAATGATTTCCATTAAAAACCGGAACAAGACAGGGATGTTCACTTTCACCACTCTTATTCAACATAGTGCTGGAAGTCCTCGACANGCAAAAACTAAAACCATTTCCATTAAAAACCGGAACAAGACAGGGATGTTCACTTTCACCACTCTTATTCAACATAGTGCTGGAAGTCCTCGACATAGCCATCAGACAGGAAGAAAACATAAAAAGTATCCAAATTGGAAAGGAGAAAGTAAAACTGTCATTATTTGCAGATGATATGATACTGTACATAG
>NW_015504966.1:22505-54257 GCF_001595765.1 Miniopterus natalensis | reverse complement strand
TTGGCAAATATGTTTTCCCAGACCATGGGGTTCCTTTGCATTTTGAGGCTGTTTCTTTTGCTGTGCAGAAGCTTTTTAGTTTGATGTGGTCCCATATGTACGTTTTTTCTTTTGTTTCTCTTGCCCTAGGAGATGTATCAGTGAGAATTCCACTATGTGAGATGTCCATGACTTTACTGTTTATNGTCTGTGACTTTACTGCCTATGTTTTCTTCCAGGACTTTTATGGTTTTGGGACTTACACTTAAGCCTTTTATGCATTTTGAGTTTATTTTTGTGTATGGTGAAAATTGGTGGTCTAGTTTCATTCTTTTGCATGTATCTGTCCAATTTTCCCAGCACCACTTATTGAAGAGACTGTCCTTACTCCATTGGATGCTCTTGCCTCCTTTGTCAAATATTAACTGACCATGATGACATGGGTCTGTGTCTGGGGTTTCTGTTCTGTTCCATTCATCTATATGCCTGTTGTTGTACAAATACCAGGCCGTTTTGATTACAGTGGCTCTGTAGTACAATTTGATATCCAGTAAAGTGATCCCTCTCACTCTGTTTATCTTTCTCAAGATGGCTGCAGCTATTCGGGGTCTTTTTTGGTTCCATATAAATTTTTGAAATATTTGTTCTAGCTCTGTGAAATATGCTGTGGTAGTTTAATAGGAATTGCACTGAATCAATAAATTGCTTTGGGCAGTATGGACATTTTAATGATGTTAATTCTTCCAGTCCACAAACATGGTATATTCTTCCAGTTGTTTATATCTTCCTCTATTTCTTTTTTTCAGTGTCCCGTAGTTTTCCGAGAATAGGTCTTTTACACCCTTGGTTAAGTTTATTCCTAGGTATCTTATTTTTTTAGTTGCAGGGGTACATAGTATTGGGTTTTTTTTGTTTCCCTTTCTGAGAGTTCATTGTTGGTATATAAGAATGCCATTGATTTCCAGACGTTAATTTTGTTTCCATTGTTTAATAGCATGCTGTTTAGCCTCCATGTATTTGAATATTTTTGAGTGTTTTTATAGTGGTTGATTTCTAGTTTCATGGCATTATGATCCAAGAAGATGCTTGTTTTGATTTCAGTCTCCTTGAATTTGTAGAGACTTGCCTTGTGCCCTAACATGTGGTCTATTTTTGAGAATGTTCCATGTGCACTTGAGAAGAATGTGTATTCTGTTGCTTTGGGGTGCAATGTTTTGTAAATATCAATTAAATCCATTAGCTATAGTGTGTCATTTAAGGTCAGTCTTTCCCTGTTGATTTTTTGTCTTGATGATCTGTCCAATGCTGACAGTGGGCTCTTAAATCCCCCACTATGATTGTGTTGCTGTTGACTCCCCCTTAAAGTCCCCCAAGACATTTTTTTATATGNCCCTTTAAAGTCCCCGCCAAATTTTTTTAGATATTTAGGTGCTCCTATATTGGGTGCATAAATGTTCATAAGGGTTATTTCCTCCTGTTGGATTGATCCCTTTAGTATTATGTAGTGACCATCTTTTTCTCTTGTTATGGTTTTTATTTTGAAGTCTATTTTTTCAGAAATAAGTATTGCTATTCCAGCTTTTTTTTCATTTGCATTTGCATGGAATATTTTTTTCCATCCCTTCACTTTTAGCCAGTGTGAATCTTTTGCTCTCAGGTGGGTCTCTTGTACACAGTATATATTTGGGTCCTGTTTTCTTATCCATTCAGCTACCCACTGTCTTTTGATTAGAGCCTTTATTCCATTTACATTTAAGGTTACTATTGATATATGCTTGTTTAATGCCATTTTCCCCTTTATTTTGATGTACTTTCCCTCAATATTTCTTCTTCTTAAAGCAGTTTTTTTTTTTTTAGCATTTCTTGCTATGCTGGTTTGGTGGTACTAAACTCCTTTAGCCTTCTTTTGTCTGGGAAGCTCTTTATTTCACCTTCAATTTTAAATGATAGACTTGCTGGATAAAGCAATCTTGGTTGCATATTCTTGCTTTTCATTACTTGGAGAACTTCATGCCACTCCCTTCTGGCCTGAAGAGTCTCTGTTGAGAAATCAGCTGTCAGCCTTATGAAGGTTCCCTTATAGGTCACTGCTTGTCTCTCTCTTGCAGCCCTTAATATTCTTTCTTTGTCCTTAACATTTACCATTTTAACTATGATATGTCTTGGAGTGGGTCTCTTTGGGTCCCTCTTGTTTGGAACCCTCTGTGCTTCCTGAACTTGTGTGGCTTCCTCCCTCGCTAGCCTAGGGAAGTTTTCTATCATTATTTCCTCCACTACGTTCTCTACACTTTGCTCTCCTTCCTCCCCCTCTGGTACTCCTATAATGAGATTGTTGTTTCTCTTCATGTTGTCCCAAAGCTCCCTTAGACTGTCCTCATGGTTTTTAAGTGTTCTTTCCTTTTTGCTGCTCTGATTGAGTGTTTTTTTCTACCTTATCTTCTGAATCACTTATTCTAGCCTCTGCATCATTGAGTCTGCTTTTAATTCTTTCAAGTGTATTATTGATCTTATATATAATATTCTTCATTTCTGCCTGGTTCTTATTTATGATATCTAGGTCTTTTTTTCATGCTTTCACTAACTTCCTGGACCATTCCATTAAGTGTCTTGTGGTTCTCATTAATTTCCTTGAGCATCTTTATAACCATTACTCTGAACTCTATTTCTGATTACTTGCTTAAGTCAATCTCATCTAGGTCTTTTTCTGGCAATTTTCCCTTTTCTTTAGTTTGGAGGTTGTTTCTTTGTCCCCTGATTTTGGTGGCTCTTAGTGTTTATATCTGTATATTAAATATATTTGCTGTCTGCCAGCCTTGTGGGGTGGGATTTTGTAGTATATGTCCAGTGGAGCCCAGAGAATATAAAAAAAATCTTGATAATAGTACAAAAAAACAAAACAAAACAAAAAACCATGCTATGCAAAACAAATTTAAAAAAATAATTAAAAATTAAAAATTTTTAGAAATTCAAAAATTTAAAAGGAAAATTTTTTTCTTTTCTTTCTTTTTTCTAAAAAGAAGAAAAAGAAGTCAATCAGGTGAGTTTTTTTCTGGGCAGCTTATGTTGTCTGAGGCTCACTGTTTTGTTTGCTGGTTTTGGGTCTCCTGGGAGGTTCCTGTATGTCAGCCAATGTGAGGAGCTGTCTAGGTTTGGCTCTGGTGTCCTTATGTAGTTGGCTGATCTGAGGCCCTCTGTGGACCACCTCCAGCTGTCAGCTATTTTTTTCTCCCCCTTGTGGTTGCCTGGTTTTACTCCAGAGTCTTTTGAAGAGTCTTTAGGGTGCAGGTTGGCCAGTGTAGCTCAGAATATTGCTCCCCTTACTTAGAGGTTTCACTGTCATTCATTCACTGTGGGGAAGTTAGTCTCTGCTTCATAGCCAACTCCTCAGTCTCTACCCTGTCCTCCAATTCTAGTTCCCCATACATTGGCCTGCTGCAGTTTTAGATCAAAATCAGTCTGTTGCCCTTTCTGTTTGGGCAGTTTCTGAGGCCTGGGCTCAGTGGGTTCAATTAAAAAAAAAAAATTCTGGCTAGCACTTTGCCTGCCCAGGCCTCCAGAAGAGGTTTTAAGCTTTTCCTGCAGTTCCTGAACAATAGTCCCTGAGAATCTTATTCTTGTATTGTCGTCCTGAGAGCTGATCTCCCTTCCCCCTCAGGACTGTGCCCTGCTGGTGGATATTTGGGACGTTAGCGACTGAACCAACCCCTTTCTTTTTGGGGGTGGTGTTCCTAGCTTGCGGGAGAGTTATGCATGCTCTGCCCCTCCTTTCCTAGAGCTGGTTGGCTGATTTCATGGGACACTTGTTTCGAGCTCTCCACTATGCAGACACAAATCCCAGCTATTACAGGTCTGTCTCCCCAATGCAAGCCAGGAAGGCGGAGGCCTGTTCAGCAATCAAAAACTCAAAAATGCACAAAGCAACACACAGGAAGAGACCACACCCTGTGAGGTCCCATTGCCCCTGAGCCTTGGTACAAAGCAGGAGGGGTCACAAAGGCAGCTTCCTTGCACAGCTGATCTCAGTAAAGCTGGGGCAGCTCCTTGCACTCTATCCTGGTTCCCCTCAGAGCAGGTCAAAAAACCCCAATTTCCAGCACTGGCTACTCTGGCAGCTTGGGTCCCAATCTGCCCTTCTGGAAGCTCTGAACCCCTCTGGTGGCAGAAGGGCTCTCATTTACTTACTTGCTCCACATAGATCAAATGCTTTCTGGGGTTCTACACAATGCCTTACAGGAAGGCAGAGGGTCCTTTTATGTGGCTGCTCAGTGCAGCCCTCTGGCCCATTTCTATTCTGGAGCCACACACTGTGGGACAGCCTTACCCATGGTCAGCACCCGGGGTGAAAGAGTCTTGTCCCATCTGCCACCATTAGACACACTGTTTCACTTGAAAGGCATGGTCCCTTCCTCACAGACACACTGTTCCCCTGGCTCACTCTGCTTTATGTGCATGGGCTCTCCTTCCCTTCTCTTCCACTCTGGGTTTGAGATCTCAGCTTTTGGATGCCACTCCATACTCCCAAGGGGCGGGAGCTTTGCAGCCTCTAACCCCCGTGGCTCTTAGCCCAGCACAGGCTTCAGTAGGACTCCCCCTTTTTACGCCTCCTCTCTTACCAGACTCTATGATGTTTCTTTAGGGTTCCCTACTAGAAATATGTCCACTCAGGTATATCTCTCTGGTTTTTCCAAACTGGTTATGGATATTTTAGTGGTAAATCAAGTCCATGGCTGGGAGCAAAGGTGCTCTGCTTCTTGTCACAGTGCCACCATCTTCCCGTATCTGATGTAAATTTTTGCTTTGTGGTTACCATGAGCTTTATAAAAACATCTTATAGCTATAGAAGTCTATTTTACACTGATAACAACTTAACTTCCATCATGTATCAAATCTCTATCCAGAATTCAATGAGCTATGAGAAAACACAGAAAGAGAATTCAACAAAAGCAGGAAAAAAAATACATGAACAAAAAAAGTTTAGCAGAAAGATAAAAGTCATTAAAAAGACTCAAACTGAAATTATGAAGACAAAATATAGAATAAATGAAATGAAAAATGCAATATAGCATCAAGACAGCTAGTTTGAATTCATTATTGGGTAAATTGCAGATCTCCATGTCTGGTATTGGTTATTAGAAGATTATTTTGATTCTTTGGTGGTGTCATGTTTCTTTGATTGTTCATGCTACTTGTAGTTTTGTGTGGCTCTCTTTGCATTTGAAGTAGCAGTTGCCTCCATCTATCTTTACTAAATAACTTCAGGAGAGAAATACCTTCCATCTGCCCTGCTAGCGGTTCTGAGTCTCCAAGCTTCTTGCTCCCTTTTGTGACAGGGTTTTTAATCTTCTCTCCATTCTCTGAATCCTGCAATACATCAGCCTGGGTGCTGATAGCCTTCCTTTTGTTTCCTAAGGGCAGGTCTAAAGCTCAAGTTTATTTCTTGCTCTGGCCCATGGATTCAGGCTGGCTTTCTGTGCTACTGACTAGTTGTCTGACAAGTTTGCTCTCCTTGCCATAAGGAGCTCACATAGGAAGCTGGTCACAGGGTGGGGAGTGTGTGGGTGAGGCCCATGGAGTGTTGGGGTTGCCTCTGTGCCAATTGGGGGGATCTACTGGTGAGGCTCCCCAGTGGTTAGTGGATGGGCTTCTTGACGAAGTTCATGACACAATTAGTAGGGTCCTTGTAATTTCAATGTCTTCCAAGAGTCCCATCTGCCCCTCCTCTAGGTTCTTCCCATTCCTAGTCATACAGCTCACTACTCAGCACTCTGGATGGGGCAAGAGAGAAATGGGCCTCTTTGGCAGCATGCTGCACAGCAGGGGATCTGGGCATTCACTCACACACTCTCACTTTCCCCCACAGGAAATATCACTGGCTCAGACAGCCTCTTGGCACTGAACTGTGCTAACTTGGTGGAGGGGTGATATAGATAAAGTCAAATCGTTCCTCTTACCATCTCAGTGCATCCAAACTCATCTCTCTTTGCTCCAGTGATGTGCTGGAACTTCTTTGCTGGAAACCTGAACTTCCACAAAGGCTCTCTGATTCATGGGCAATTGTTAAGACTGTTCTCTGGAGGCCTCAAGGCCTCAGCTGAGAGGCTGGAGTTCACAGGCCACTGTGGGATTCAGGGGGATCTGAGCTCTGTATGCCTATTGCATGATGCATGGGTGGGTACGGCTCTTCCGGGTCCTTTGGCATGTGGTGCTGGATCCCCCACAAAGGCACTTTTGTTGTGGATGGGTGCAATTTGTTGGTAAGAGGGGGATATGAACAAGAGACCTCTTGTTCGGCCATGTTTCTGGTGTCACTCCCCAAGTACATTCTTATTTCCTGATTAGCAGCCTCATTTTACAAGTCAAATTCTTAATCAAATTCCAACAATTTGATGCCATTCTATGTATGGTAGGTAAGTTTTATATCTTTTCACGTCTAACAATATTTTATTCTTTCTTCATATCTGATTGTGGTTTTAAAAAGCATACATTTATTAAAAGAAAATAATTTTTCTTTAGAACTTCAGGCCTTTCTCATTACCTTAATGATAGAAGTATCTGGCAGTCTGACTTTTTCTCTTTTGTCAGTTTGTTTTGTTTTGTTTTCTCCAACTGGATATTTTATGATCTTCCTTTAACACTTGAGTTTCTGAAATTTTAAAAATGACGTGTTTAGGAATAAAGCCTTATTAATTTTGCTAAATATCTGAAAGTACCATTCTATGTAAAGTATTATGTGCTTTGGATTTGGAAAATTTTCCCTTGCTATTTGTTTTGGTAATGTCCCCCTTTATTTCCCTGTTTCTCTCTCTAGCATTGTTACTTGATTTTGGCCTCATGACTTATTCTCTGCCTCTTACCTTTCCTACCGTATATTACATTTCTTGGTCCTTTTTTCATTTCAGGGAGATTTTCTTGATTTAATTTTCTGACCTTTAAATTAAATCCTCCAGTTTCTTAGTCCCCTATTATTACTTTCATAGAGGCAATAATTTTTCACTAAGGATTCTAAATAACGTGCTTGCTCTTACACAAACTTCTCTACTAAATCTACGACACTTTTCATTTTATCTTATTCTAGTCTTCCTTTCACATTGCAAGGTTTTTCTCAAATATTTGCCCTTTTCTCCTCAACTTTGTGTTTAGATACTGTGCACTATCTTATTTTAGCTCAACAGACTTTTTTTCAAACCTCCTCTAAACTCCACCAGCTTATATTTGGTTCTTGTGCCGTGCTCTCTCACATTACCTTGATCTTTTCCTTTTTAAATTTTTCAGAGTTTGTAATTCTGTGTTTGTGAAACTATTTCATGGATGTATATTCCCCCCGAAAGTGTAAATTTTATGAAGACAATGAATGTATTTGTATTCACATTATGTTAATACATTCAGAACATATAGTATGGTGTGTATCACAATACTGGTACTTGATCACTTTTGCACTAATTCATTGATTAGAGAATATTGACATAGTGTGGGGTTTAGTCCAACCAATAATAAAGAGGGTGTGACTTTGATTTTCTTTCTTATTATTCCTTGTAGCATGCACATTTTTAATTGATTTTTAGAGAGACGAAGGGAGAGAGAGAGAAACATTCATATGAGAGAGAAACATTAATGGTTGCTTCGTGCACATGCCTGGCCTGGAGATCAAACCTGCACATCTTCATACAGAATGCTCCTCTGTCTATGTTTTGGCTTTCTTGTAATACTTAAAAAATTTTTGTATTATGAAAAAATTAACTATGTAAAATAGTAGAGATAATAGTGCCATGCATCAATACAGTCCAGCTTTAACAATGATCAGTTCATGGGCAATTTTGTATGCTCATTACTTAACCTTGCAGCCTTACTGGGTTATTTTGAAGATAACCTCACACATCTTAATTTTGCTTATAAATATTTTATTATGAAAATCTACAATAGAATGGCTTTTTAGAAACATAGCAACAAGATCATTACCACTTCTAGAATTAGATAAATAACACAGTAAGTGTTCAGTTTTTCTATTTGTCTCACAAAAATTTCGTAACTGAAACCTAGCTTTGGTTGATATGTTTTTTCAGTTTGTTAAATGTATGGTTTCTCTGGTCTTTGTTCTTCCTTGTGAGCTATTTGCTGAAGACACAGTTGCTTGCCTAGTGGAACTGCCCCATTCTGGACTTCATTGGTTGCATCCTTGTGATGTGATTTACTATGAGATTGTGCTGAGAGCTCCAGAAAATAACACTAACACCAACTATGAACACCTTTTTACTGCTTACTATGTGCCAAGCAGTGTGTTAAGTGCTTGATGTATAAGAAAACAGTTAATCCTTCAAAATATTTAGTTTTATGTGGTAAGTACAAACCTGATGTATTTTATATAACTTTAAGTTATGTGACTTTTAAGTGGAAAGGTAGTAAATATTAATAAAACTATACTTTATGCACAAAAATATGAAATAATTCAAATAAATAATTTTCAAGAATCACATAATTCAAAATCATGAGGACTGATTTCCAACTTTGTTTATAGTAATGTTATGTGATGATCCTCTTTTTAATTTCTAGCTGATAAAAAGAAATGATTGCTCTTGTTTTTTAGAGTTAATTTTACTATTTTAAAATTACATGAAAATTTTATAAATGAATCCTTTTAATAAAATGCAACTAACAATAAGTTTGCTTTTCTTAGTACTTCCTGGGGAAGGAGTCTGAGTAGGGCAGCATTTGTATATTTCTGGGACACTAGCCATAATGACATTCAACATAACCCTTATATTATATTAGCACACACACACACACACAACTTTGAAAATGCCAAGTTCTTACCTAATGAATCACTGAAATTTAAAACTCTTCTTAGTACATCTGTGCATTTTCAGGTGACCTATGTATTTTTCCTCACTATTATTATTATTTTTAAATGTATCTTTATTGATTTCAGAGAGAGGAAAGGAGAGGGAGAGAGAGAGAGATAGAAACATCAATGATGAGAGAGTAATTGATTGGCTGCAGCCTGCAACCTGGGCCTGTGTCCTGACCGGGAATTGAACCTCAGTCGCCTGGATCCTAAGTCGATGCTCAACCGCTAAGCCACGCCCGGCTGGGCTCCTCACTACTATTTTTATTTTATACATTTGGGATTGTAATCACTGATCTTTTGTTTTTTTTCTTTTTTTTTAAACCTCACCTGAGGATATATATATATTTTTTCCATTGCTTTTTCAGAGAGAGTGGAAGGGGGAGAGAGAGAGAGACATCGATGTGAGAGAGACACATCAATTGGTTGCCTGCTGTATGAGCCCTGACCAGGGCCAGGGATTGAGCATGCAACTGAGGTATGTGCCCTTGGCTGGAATTGAACCCAGGATCCTTTAATCCCTGGGCTGATGCTCTAACCACTGAGTCAAACTGGCTAGGGCTTGTTTTCTTTTTTTAAGTGTACTTTATTTTAGAGTAATTTTAGATTCACAGCAAAATTAAGCAGAAGGTACAAATATATCTTGTAAACACCCTGCCCTCACATGCATATAGCCTCCTTTATTGTTAACACTTCCTACCAGAGTGTAACAAATTGTAACAAATTGATGAACCTAAATTGACCCATCATTATCACCCAGAGTCTATGGTTTACATTAAGGTTCACTCTTGGTGTCGTACATTAGATGGGTTTGGGCTAAGGTATAATGACATGTGTCTACCATCACAGTATCATACAGAATTGCTTTACTGCCCTAAAAATCCTCTCTGCTCTGTTACTTACATTCTCATGATCATCTCTGGTTCAGATTCCCTGCATGTACTAATTCTTAGTCTGCATTTTTAATTATTCCCTTCTATCTCAGGTATCTTTTTCTCTTTGAATCTTTCCCACCTCCTCCTGAAAGTAGACATGCATAAAAACCTGTTGCATATAACATACCTTGACTAAAAGTTTATAGGCCATAAGGAAGGGACATATCTTTTATTAGAAAGTAAAACATAAAGATATATATTACAACTTTTTGCTCTAGGAGTTCTCTTAGCAACCCCTTCACCAATAATGTTGCTGCCTACTTGTACCTTATCTGCTCTCTCAGCCTACCCCAATCCTAGCCTCTCTCATTCTAGAGAGGAAAAAACCCTTCAATTAATGTATGAAAAGAAATTAACCCTTAGCTCCATGTTTGAATCTCCTAAATCATAAAGGGCTCAAAACACAAAAGTGCTTTTCATATAATATGATCCATTGTTTTTAATAAATTAATTATGTGGGAATTACAATTAAAATACAGAAAAAACATCCTGAATAATCAACTGCAACTGAAGATGAGCTGGAGAATACCCTCATAACCAAGGAGGAAAAGTGAAGACCACATAGAGACTGGTAAGAAGTACAGAGGCACAAGAGGGCTGGCTGGGCTCCCAAAGGCAGCAGCTAAAGGTCTAGAGAGATATTTCAACTGTGGGAGGTTCCCACTGAGGACTCTGGTGCCTAAACCCTAAGCTAGGCTTCCCAGCCAAGAGCACCAGAACTGAAAAAGGTGCTCACATAACATCTGGTGGTGAAAAGCAGCTGAGTTTCTGTCTGTCAGGGAGAGACAGCTGGAAATGCAGGCACCCTCTTAAAGAGCCAACACACAAAGTTTCGTGTACAGCCACTCACCTTGGGCTCCAGCAGAGGGAGGGTAGCGTGGACTAGAGCTGTGTGAGGAGAATCTAGAGTTGTGGACTTTGGAGACAGAGCTCAGAGGGCACCCTCTTGACTCCTGTACCAGGTCATTCCTATAGGCTGCAGATGACACCTTTTTCAGGCAGACAATTTGCTGCTTTTGCCTGGGGGTGGAAAGCAGTTGCCCCACCCTGTAGGAAAACCTCTTGCTTTACCCAGAGGAGTTTCTACATCCTGAGGCTCATTAAGAGAATCAGATTAATCAGCCTGCAGGCAGAGGCAGACTTCAGAGTTCTTTGAGTCTTTGCCTGATCTGCTTCTGGAACCAGTCCTTGGAAAAGCAGACTTTGGTGTGCATCTTGGTCCTGTCCAACCCCCCCAGCCCCAGCAGAGGAGACCTCAAGCCAAGGGTTGTTGATAGCTCCAAACAGCGTACTCAGGGCCAGTCACAAACTGCATATGACATTGGTCTGCACCAGAGACCATCCAAAAAGACTGAGAGTCCTAGCAGGCTTACCTAATACATAGAAACAAACCCAAACAGGCCACCAAAATGGGGAGACAAAAACACAAGCCCCAAGTAAAAGAACAAGAGAAGTTTCCAGAAAAAGAGATGAATGAAATGGAGATAAGCAATCTATCAGATATAGAGTTCAGAATACTGATTGTAAGGATGCTCAACAGCATGAGAAAAGATGTGGAAACTATGAAGGAAATTAAGAATGACAGAGCAGGAATAAAGAATACATTAGAAGGAATAAACAGCAGATTAGAGGAAGCTGAGGATCAGATCAGTGAATTAGAAGACAGAGTAGAAAAAATCAACCAGAGATCCAAAAAGAAAAAAACAATTAAAAAATAGGAGGACAGTTTAAGGGAGCTGTGGGACAACATTAAATGTAACAATATTCGCATCACAGGAATGCCAGAAGAGGCTGAAAGTAAGCAAGTGTTAGACAACCTGTTTGAAGAAATAATGGCAGAAAACATCCCTAACCTGGTGAAGGAAAAAGCCACACAAGTTCAGGAAGCACAGAAAGTCCCAAGCAAGAAGAACCCAAAGAGGCCCAAATGCAAGCACATCATAATTAAACTGCCAAGATTTCAAGACAAAGAGAGAGTATTAAAGGCAGCAAGAGAAAAGCAATCTGTTACCTACAAAGGAGCTCCCATAAGGCTGTCAGCTAACTTCCCATCAGAAATTCTACAGGCCAGAAGGGAATGGCATGAAGTATTCAAGGTAATGCAAAGCAAGTATCTGAAACCAAGACTACTCTAGCCTGCAAGGCTATGATGGTGAAATAAAGAGCTTCCCAGACCAAAAAGAAAAAAAAAGGCTAACGGAGTTTATCACCACCAAACCAGCATTGCAGGAAATGTTAAAAGGACTACTGTAATAATAAGAAGAAATAGACAAACATAGACATAAAGAATTAAAATAGCAATAGATAAGTATCTATCAATACTAAATGTAAGTGAATTAAATGCTCCAATAAAAAGACATAGGGTGGCTGAATGGATAAGAAAACTTAACCCAAATATACGCTGTCTACAAGAGACCCACCTCAAAATAATAGACTCACACAGGATGAGAGTGAAGGGATGGGAAAAAGTTTTCCATGGAAATGGAAATGAAAAAAAAAGCTAAGGTAGCAATACCCATATAGGACAAAATAGACTTCAAAATGAAGACCATAGAAGAGACAAGAAAGGTCACTACATAATACTAAAGGGATTGATCCAACAAGAGGATATAACCCTGATAAACATATATGCACCCAGTACAGGAGCACCTAAATTTATAAAAAAAATTCTAGAGGACTTTAGGGGAGAGATCAACAGCAAGACAGTCATACTAGGGGAATTTACAACAGAACTGATTTCACTGTATAGGTCTTCCAGACAAAAAAGCATCAAGGAAATGCTAAATCACACACTAGATCAGATGGATTTAATTGACATTTACAGAACATTCCACCCCAAAGGTGCAGAATATACATTCTTCTCAAGTGCACATCAGTAGATGAGTGGATAAAAACGCTGTGGTACATTTATACCATGGAATACTATGCAGCTATAAAAAAGAAGGATCACTTGGCCTTTGGGACAGCATGGAAGGAACTGGAGAGTATTTTGCTTAGTGAAATAAGCCAGTCAGAGAAAGACAAGTACCACATGATCTCACTCATATGTGGAATGTAATAAACAAAATAAACTATGAACAAAATAGATCCAGAGGCATAGAAGCATGGAACAGACTGAGGGATCTCAGAGGGAAGGTGGGAGTGGAGGAGTGGGTGGGAGAGACTAATCAAAGAGCTTGTATGTCTATAAGCGTAACCCATGGACATAGACATTGTTATGGGGAAGGCCTGGGAGTGGGGTGGATTTGGGGTGGAGAGGATCAATGGGGGAAAAGGGGGGACATCTGTAATACTTTCAACAATAAAGATAAATTTAAAAAATTAATTATACATATAACTAGCAATGTTTGCCTTTTTAAAGTTTTAATTTTTCAATTACAGTTGACATTCCATATTGCTTTATATTAGTTTCAGGTGTACAGCATAGTGGTTAGGCATCTATAAAAAAGTCCTTGTGCAAGGGTCATGCTAATCCCTGTGTTATTCCAACTTTAGTACATGTGCTACGGAAGCGAACACTGTCAGTGTTTTCTTGTGTATTTGTGTGCTTTCTTTAAGGCACTGCCTGTATATCGAGATTATTCAAATTCTATCAATACCTCTGTGAAGTATTATTCCCACATTGTAGTTGAGAAAAATATGGCTCAGAATGTTAGATACTTAGCCTAGTGTTACAGAGTTTAAAATACTAGATGTAAGGTACTGAGTCCTGGAGTTGGGTTTGGGTTTCTTTGTACTCAACTATGCTGTGTCAATTATTATGTTTCTTTTCCCTCCAGTTACATTTTAAGCTCACTGAGGCAGATGGCATGGACAGGGACAACCTCTTATATCCGGTAGCTGCTCCATAATGTCTCCTAGATGCAATATGTGGACTCAGTAATTGCAGAGTGGAAAGACTGAGGCCACCTGCAGAAAACAGTTTCAAAGTCACAATGATTCCAAGTCAGGTCACTATACTCTCAAGAATGAAGTGTTGGACACCCAGGGGAGCCAGAACATCCCCTCTGTTGATGCATTTACCCTGCCAGGGTTTCCAGTGGGAGACAGTGAATGTAGAGGTGGATCCAGCACCCACAGCTGCTGCATCATCTCAACAGCATTGTCCCGCCGCAGGTGATTTCTCTCTCACAGGCTCCTGCTTTCTTTAGCCAGGAGAGGAGGGGGTGGGGGCTGAGGCATGGGGGCTGTTCTGCTGCCCCCAGGGTGCACAGGAACACACTGGGACTCATGCGCTTACCTGCCTGGACACACCCTGCAGCTGTATTCACCACCCCCTCGCGTCCCTGACATGCCAAGTGGCACAGGAAAATCCACCTGGTTACCTAGCAGGACGAACCTAGGAGGTGAGGCAAGCCACACCTGTATTCTAGGGACCGCATGTGTCTGTGGTTTCTACTCCCACCTTCTTTCCATCTGTCACTAACCCTAAATAAAGACAAAGCATTGGGTCCTCTTCAGATACTTGCATTGTTGTCTTATTCTAATGTCCTCCTAAGTGACCTCCATTTCTTCTCCTGCCAAGAAAATTCTTATCTCCTCAAGGGTAAAGAGAAGAGATGAAAGCTTCTAATATCATTCATTTTTTACAAATTTAAAGTTTTGTGAAAATTTTTTTGATGTTTTGGTACCAAAATTCTGACTTTTGAATTTCAAATTTCCTTCCCCTTAACTTACTGTCTTAACTTTTAAAAGCTGTATTACAGTAAGTATAGATTCCTTCTTGGCTTTGTATTTCTATCCCTGAACTGAGGGATGAGAGGCAGTGGCCAAGGGTAGGAGCCCAATGAAGAGAGAAATGTTAACTCATCTAAGATATCAAAAAATTTTCAGTCTGTATTTGGATGCTCCTGTGTTACTGGGCATGAAATATGATTTGGAAAATAAAATCAAAGGGGCCCAAAGCATAGTTTGTCATTCTTAGCCATGGTCCTAGTCAGCCCTGAGATGAAAGAGAGGAAAACATTCAGTAAAAGACCTCATAAAGGGAATTTATTGCTTCCATGGAGATATCAGATCAGGGTCACAAGGAATTAGGTAACTGGATGGAATATTCTGGGGATGTCCATAGTAGGTAATGACTGAGAAAAGAAAAAAATGTCAGGAGGTGAGGGGGAGAATTCCAAGGGGTTTGTGAGCTCTGAGAGGATACAGCACTTAAGTCCCAGAGAAGAGATGACAGGAGGGGCATAGGAGGAGAGAAAGTATATGATGAATGTGGCCAGTGAATAGTGCTAGGTCATCTAGCACATCCACTCTTCTGCTCTCAAAGTTGGGCAGTGCACCTGCAATAAAAGGACAGACATGAGATCCATACGCCTTAGGGGGCTCCTGTGCTATCTTCATGCTGTTTCCCAATTCTCCTACCACTTTTCAACCACAATTGTGTCCACAACCTCTTCCCACTTTCCTCCCTCCTGTACTGTCTCTCCAGGTCCCAGCTCTAACAAATGTGAATCCTTACCTTCCTTTCTGGAGTGTAACTCACAACGGCCCTTGGTGTCTGGAGGGGCCCCCTGGGCGCAGGCCCTGGATAATGAAGACGGTGCCCACCACGATGCCCACAAGGCCCACAGCCAGCCCCAGGCCACAGACCACAGTCTCCATCAGCTCTGACATAGGGGCTGGAATCTCAGGCTCTGTGGAAGGGAAGTTGTGGAGGTCAGAATGTGGAAGCCTGGCTCACATGCATGTGTGTAAGATAGGGTGGGAGGGGTGGTGTTGGTTCTACAAGAGTTGGCACCAGGTTTAGGGAGAATAATAGTCTATCTAGAAATCCTTGAAGTGTATAAAACAAGTTTGGGCCATGAGATTTAGGAGCTAAAAGGCAGGGTGTTCTGACTAGACAGAGAAAAGGCACCAAAAGGCATGGACTCACACATACCCCAGTGCTTCAGGAGTGGCTGGTCCAGGCCCCAGTGCTCCACCTTGCAGTCATAAATGTTTTCGGCAGAAGGGAGGAAGGGGAGGTAACTGATCTTGAGGAAGGAATGATCACTCTTGGTCAGGAAGCTGGTTTCAGAAACGCCCTGTGTGACTGGGTGCCCATTGCTCAGCCACGTGATGTTGACCACAGGAGGGAAGATGTTGTCCACGGCACAGATGAGGGTGTTTGGCTGGCCCAGCATCACGGGCTCCTTGGGAAACACAGTGGCCTCAGGAACCTCTAGGGTGAAGAAAAAGCACTAGAATTAGATCGTGAATAGCTCTGCCCTGAGTTTCCACTGCCTCCTGGAGGGCCCCCCACCAACATTTCCCCACGGACAGTGGAGCTCCTGCTTCCCTCTGCTTGTATACACTGCCTGCTTGTATACACTCCATCCCTCACCCTTCTCTCTGTGGGCCTGCTTGTTACCGTAGGAGGCCTATGGGGCCCGTCTCTGAAGGATTCAAGGATTGTGTTATGGGAGCAAGAATCTCTGTATTTCATGGGAATATGTGATTTGTAAGAAGGGAGAGGGTGAGGGTTCAGGAATTACCATGAAAAGAGCTGGGACTCCTTGGAAAGGAGAGAATTTTATAGAGCAGTGAAGGGTGTCTATCCAGGGACGAAGGGAGTGAGGCCTGGCACTAAGGGGTGGGTTCAATAAAGAGACCGGATGGTGACACATACTCTTGGTAGCAGCGGTAGAGTTGGAGCGTTTAATCAGGATGTCCAAGTTATGTTTTAATATAGCAAGGTTGCTCAGTGCACCCTGTGGGTCAAAACTTCTAAATTTGATAAACACAGGCAGCTGCCAGACAGTCTCCTTCTTCTCCAGGTCCACGTAGAACTCCTCGTCTCCATCAAATTCATGGGTGTACTGGCCAGAGGGACCATAGGACTGGTAGACATTTATGCCATAGGCGGCAACGTGGTCAGCTGATGAGTGAGGGTGGGGAGAAGGGGCGTACAAAACACGGGGAGAAAAAGATCTCATTAAACAAATGACAAAGAAAGTGACTTTCCAACTTCGTGGGCGCCCCTTTTGGCACGGTCTGCAGACAGTCCCCAGCGCCTGCTTCCCCCCCTTGGTGGCCCCTTTAGAGTCCAGCTGCCTTTCATCCCCGGAGCTCCACAGAACAGAATCCCACAGGCTGTTTACTGCTGTTCCCTCGGGCTGCCTCAGCCCTGCACCTCGCGGGCTTATGATAAATATTGGAATGGGTGGGACAGGGATGAGTGAATGGCCGTGGCATTAGCTTTCTTTCCCAGAGATTAGTTTACCTCCCTCTGCTTAAGTTTTCTTTCTCTCTCAGTTTCTTCATCAGTTAATAACACACTCACTGTGGCCTCTCCCCTCAGGACTGGCTCAGAACACGCTCTATGCAAGGATTCCCTCCTCCTTTTATTTTTTTAACCAAAGAAAAGCACACATGATATTATTGCTTTAAGAGTTTCCTTTAACTACTTTAGGGAATAAGAAAGAGAATGAGAAGGACAACGAGAAGATTATAAAACACATAGAAGGTAAACAATGCCTCTAAGGTGTCCCCTTTGTAACAGTGCTGATCCTCAGAGGAGAGCAGTTGATTTTCACCAGAATAAAACCGAAAACTTTATCAGATTTTGGATTTCTGTTATTTCCCATTCCTCCTTTTTATAAGGACATTACTACACCTAGTGTTTCTCGGACTCAGCACTGACGTTTGTTGAGGACTCAAGGAAAGCTCTGGCGCTCTCCCCACACAGACAGCGCACTTGGCCGAGGACCCCCATGCAGGCGGGCAGCCAGCACAGCTGACAACGCCCAGGTGAGCCTGGCTGGACAACTTGTCCCAGCCTCTCACCACCTCCTCTTTCCTCCCCTCCTCGTTTTCTGGTGTCAGCAAGGTTTCAGACATTGGGAGGAGCAAGGGGTGAAGCTCGGGCCATGCACGGTCTCTGCCACCAAGGGGCAGGTTGAATGGGGGGAGTCAGGTGAGCACGGAGCCAATAGGGGTACTGTGCTGAGTCCTCCGCAAATACCTCATCTGCCCATCAAACCAGACATCTCCCCTTCCTGTTCCTTGGTCTTTACAAGGGCCTGTTTTCCTCCGTGAACATCCCCAGTTCACTCTTGAAGTTTCCTCTAGTTACCAACTTCTAGCTAAGTGAGTCCTTTCATTAAACATACTTTTGACCACACTGTGATCTCCAGCCCTCCATGCAAAGGTCCTTTTCTGCAAGTCAATCTATGCCTCATTCCCACGCAGCACAGCCCTTGGGTGGCCACTTAGAAAGCCCCCCAAAAGCCCCCCCAGAAGCTTCCTTGTGAGGAAGCTTCTCGACTCCGTTTTCAAACATGGACACCCGCAACCATGCTCTTGGCCTGCACTCGTGCCCCTGCACACCGCTGCTGAAGGGCAGCCGGCTGCTGGGCCAGCGGGACCGGCCCGCCTTCCAGCTGCAGCCCGCGGGCCCGCACCATGCTGTCTCGTCGCTGACCTGAGCACCAGCTGGGGGCAGACAGCGCATCTCCTCCCCCGAATCCCCAACCCTCGCTCGATGGGCTCAGGCTGTGTATCAACTGCCAACTGCTGTTCTCGAGGATCACAGAGATTTGGGGGAAGGCTGACAGGCACAAAGGTAGCAGAATCCTGTGAAAGCCAGACCCAGCGGTGACCAGGGCTGCATTATGACTCGTGAGCCCAAGCACCATGCTTAGGTAGGGCCTTTATTTTTCCATAAAAATATTAAAAAATCATATTTTATGACCATATTAGTATAAAGACAAATATAATCCAGGGTAAATTAAAATAGTTTCTTTTACCCTAAAAGTTCATTTTTCTTTCTAATTTTAAAAGAAAGTAAAACATTTTCATGGGGCCGTGCAGACATCGCAGGCCCTTGGCCCTGCACGCACTGTGGGGGATACGTCGAGCCTGACCGGGCCACTCTGGAGTGACACTGAGAAAGGAAATCTGGACAAGCTCTGGAGAAGCAGGGAAGCTTTCACTACCAAACCAAGAAAGAATGGGAGCAGCCATGGTAGATAAAGTTCTTGATGGCTAGAGTAACCTCCACTCACTTTCCCTTTGAACTATTTGGCTTTTCAACTTTGATCTTTACAAACCCACTCTCATGTCAATAAAACAACAGGNCTTTCACTACCAAACCAAGAAAGAATGGGAGCAGCCATGGTAGATAAAGTCCTTGATGATTAGAGTAACCTCCATTCACTTCCCCTTTGAACTATTTGGCTTTTCTACTTTGGTCTTTACAAACCCACTCTTCATGCCAATAAAACAACAGAGAAAAGAGCCAGGGATGGAGCCAGGAAAGAAAGGAGGGTAACGGAATGTAGGGATACAGGGTGGGACCAGGTGAGCAGCAGAGATGGAGGNAAGAAAGGAGGGTAACGGAATGTAGGGATACAGGGTGGGACCAGCTGAGCAGCAGAGGTGGAGAGGCCCAATAATGATTCCCGGCTTGTCCAATCTTCCTCTCACAGAGCTTCCTCAGAAGCTGTGGGGCACAGGCCATTTGGTCTGACAATTTGAGACTATTATAATTTAATTCACCAAGTTTTCATCATAAAGTTCTCAATTTTAAAACAAAATATTCCCTACTTTGTTAAAGAAAAATTATAAAGCTATACCTGTAATAGTAATAATTTTAAAGTAAGAATATCATGGACATTTGTGTCTTATTACTAGGGAAGCATGTCTGCATACCTATTTTACTTGATTTTTTGTGAGGTGACATAAGAGGTAACTGAGATTAGNAAAATTATAAAGCTATACCTGTAATAGTAATAATTTTAAAGTAAGAATATGGACATTTGTGTCTTATTACTAGGGAAGCATATCTGCATACCTATTTTACTTGATTTTTTGTGAGGTGACATAAGAAGCAACTGAGATTAAGTGAGGCCCATGTGATAAAATGACTTGTCTAAAGCTTTCACTGGGCTGCTCGCCCACTCCCCACCCGACCGGTGCTCAGCAGGTAAATGGGTGTGAATCTGAGAAAAAGCTAAGAACTCTTCTTTATGTCTGCATAGGACACATAATTCATGAAACTCTACCCAAAATAAACTATAGGGGAAATATATAAAAAGCTCCAAAAGTTGTTCAGGAAAATTTGGGAGCAATAGTTCATAAATTTTTAGTAATGAACTTGCACTCGTGAAAACATCTTTAATCTCTGAGGCAATCACATGAATGCCGTCGAGCCCTCTGGGACATATTCAGGGTCCAGTATTAGAAACTGGAGGATGTCCCTGGTGAAGCCTGCAACAGCACAGGGGGCAGAGAGAGTGGATTGGGACTCTGGTTTTGCAAACGAGAAGGACCATAATGTTTGGATCTACTCAATATTGAGAACCCCTTTGGGGAATCTCTACTATTTCTGTGCAAATCTCTGTCTATTTTACCCTACAGTTTCCAAGTCCGGTCCCCACATCCCTCACCCATGCACTCACCCACAATGTCTTCCCCTCCACAGGGACCCATCACGGTGGTCAGCGCGAGGGCCCCCCAAATCAGAGCTGTGTTTAGGATCATCCTGTCCTCAAGGTGGTCTCAGCAGTTGCTGCTCTGAGTTGCAGGGCAATGGTGAGGACCCGGTTGAGAAGGGAATCTAGAAGCTCCCAAACCAAACCCTGCAGTTCAGGCTCTGCCAATCAGAAAACTCCCCTGTGGTGACACCGCAGTTGCCGGTTGAAGAGCTTTCCTGGGCAGCCTGGCAGGCACTGGGGAGTCCCCGGCTGTGATGCCTCTGCTCAGAGTGGGCCTCAGGGAATTCTCTGTGAAGGGAGGAAGGTGTTAAAGCGGAATCTTCTGTCCTGTGGGCGACTGCTGAGCAGCCACGTGGGTAGATGAGGTCATCACTAAAGGGTCGCCTTCAGGACTTTCTGGGCTACGGCCTCCAAGATTTCTGCCTGTCCAAGACTGTCAAGTAAAACGTTGAGGGGGGAATGAGGGGGACTACTGTGACTTCTTTCCCATAGCTTGCTGGACCTTTTTATTTTATTTATCCTGCCACATGAAAATTCCACGTACTTTTGAGGGACTAGGGAATGAGCTGAAGTCACAGGCAGTCATTAGAGGGAGACTTATTTTGTTTCAGACGAATTAATTTTGTGTGTGTTAAGGAAGCCACAAGTTAATGGGGGTTCCACTTAGATTCAACCACCCTGTCCCTCTCAAAAGGCCCTCAGTTCTCCCCACCCCGCTCCTCACAGTGACAATGACTGTGAAAAAGAGCGGGGACAGAAAAGCCCTGCAGCTGGGAGCTTCCTGGTGCTATTAACCAGGCCTGGCATTGCCAGGATCTGGCCTAGTTCTCACAGCTAAGTTCTGGTGTTTTCCTGCTGGACATAAACAATTTAATAGAACAGCAGTGTCAGACAACCAGTCTGTGACCATGATGGTCAACAGAAAACAAGGTCACTCAGCAACCATGACTGAGCACAGACAAAATATGAGCATTGTCTGAGCCACAAAGAAGACCAGGCACACCTCTCTCCCAGAAAATATGAATGACTGCTGGTCCTTTTAATTATTATTTTTTATTGGTTGATTTTATAGAAAGAGAAAGAGAGAGAGAAAAAAACCCATCGATTTGCTGTTCTACTTATTCATGCATTCATTGGTTGATTCTTTTATGTGCCTGACCAGAGATCGAACCCGCAACCTTGGCGTATGGGGACTATGCTCTAACCAACTGAGCTACCTGGCCAGGATGGACTCCTGTGTCTCTAGCAATTAGGAGTTTAGCTTCAACATTGTCTTCCTTCCTTCCAGATAAGATTTATTGACACCCAATTATAGAACTGCCCTACCCCACCACCCACTTCCTAANTTTAGCTTCAACATTGTCTTCCTTCCTTCCTTCCAGATAAGATTTATTGACACCCAATTATAGAACTGCCCTACCCTACCACCCACTTCCTAACAGAAGCCAGTTAAGAACAAAGTCTCTACTATTTATTTATTTATTTATTATTTATTTATTTATTTATTTACTTATTTATTTATAATATGTCTTTATTGATTTCAGAGAGAGGAAGGGAGAGGGGGAAGGAGAGATAGAAAAATCAATGATGAGAGTATTGATTGGCTGCCTCCTGCGCANTTATTTATTTATTTATTTATTTACTTATTTATTTTTAATATGTCTTTATTGATTTCAGAGAGAGGAAGGGAGAGGGGGAAGGAGAGATAGAAAAATCAACGATGAGAGTATTGATTGGCTGCCTCCTGCGCACCCCCTACGGGGGATCGAGCCTGCAGCCCGGGCATGTGCCCTGACTGGGAAGTGAACCTTGATCTCCTGGATCATAGGTAGATGCTCAACCGGTGAGCCACGCTGGCCGGGCTCTACAGTATTTCTTAAGTCCTCCTCAAGATCACCTAACACAAGCCCAAACCCTATGAGGTTGATGATCAGTATTATGTGTCCACTAGGTTATATTCCCCGGTTGTTCCATCAAACGTTGATATTTTGTAGATAAGACTTAAGTCCACAATCTGTTGAGTTTGAGTAATAGAGATCATCCTTGATAATCTGACTGATCCGGATCCCATTAGCTGAAAAGTCTCAGGCACAGAGCCGAGGCTTCCCTGAAGGAGTGGATTTCACTCGGGGCTGCAGCTCTGGGCTGCGCTGAGAGTTCCAGCTGCCCCTCCTGACGATGGTCTGCCCTGTGGATCTTGGACTTGCCTACTTCCCCACAGCTGCATAAACTAACTCCTTGCAATAATCTCTGAATAGACATCTCCTACTGATTCTGCTTCTTTGGTCCCAACACCCTCTTGCCAGGATGCCTCACAGTTCCCCAAAGTAAGTTTTCTCCCTCACTGCCATGAACAATGACATCAACGTGTTCACCCACAGGTGTGCCCCTGTGGCCTCTGGCTGGAGGCGCTGACAGCACCTCATTAGGTGGCTGCACTTGGGATGAATTCCTAGGACTCTTTAAATATACTTGTCATACTTTAATATCAGTCCTGTTTTAGAAGGAGAACCTTGAGAAGCAGAGGTGGAGGAATTTGCCCAGGTTCACACAGCTGGTAAGTGGCAGAGATGAAGTGTGACAAGGGCAAATTATGAGTTCTCGTTGGGGAAGGGGGTCCCTCCTGTGTGGATTCAGAATCCGTTGCCCTGAAATAATTAGGAAAGATGTTTGACCCTATAGGTGGCCTTATCATTCTTTTTAGGGCCTGCCTTTCCGAATCAAGAGGTTCCGTTGAGTTGTGCTCCATTTACCGGATAGCACACTCCTTTCTCGCAGTAAATAACATGTTTCCATGCTTTTTCCCAGATCCAGACTTACCTGCCTTGTACGTTGCAGAAACTATTCAAGATCTTGGCAAATGAATGAAATCTTTCCTGATGGTGCTCAAAAATTTCACCTATTAAAAAAGTTTTTATTTTACTTTATTTTATATTTTATTATTTTCTATTTCTTTTTTTTGAAAAAGTTTATTTTATTGTTGAGAGTATTTTTTTAAATTCAACTTAANATCTGAGAAAAAGCTAAGAACTCTTCTTTATGTCTGCATAGTACACATAATTCATGAAACTCTACCCAAAATAAACTACAGGGGAAATATATAAAAAGCTCCAAAAGTTGTTCAGGAAAATTTGGGAGCAATAGTTCATAAATTTTTAGTAATGAACTTGCACTCGTGAAAACATCTTTAATCTCTGAGGCAATCACATGAATGCCGTCGAGCCCTCTGGGACATATTCAGGGTCCAGTATTAGAAACTGGAGGATGTCCCTGGTGAAGCCTGCAACAGCACAGGGGGCAGAGAGAGTGGATTGGGACTCTGGTTTTGCAAACGAGAAGGACCATAATGTTTGGATCTACTCAATATTGAGAACCCCTTTGGGGAATCTCTACTATTTCTGTGCAAATCTCTGTCTATTTTACCCTACAGTTTCCAAGTCCGGTCCCCACATCCCTCACCCATGCACTCACCCACAATGTCTTCCCCTCCACAGGGACCCATCACGGTGGTCAGCGCGAGGGCCCCCCAAATCAGAGCTGTGTTTAGGATCATCCTGTCCTCAAGGTGGTCTCAGCAGTTGCTGCTCTGAGTTGCAGGGCAATGGTGAGGACCCGGTTGAGAAGGGAATCTAGAAGCTCCCAAACCAAACCCTGCAGTTCAGGCTCTGCCAATCAGAAAACTCCCCTGTGGTGACACCGCAGTTGCCGGTTGAAGAGCTTTCCTGGGCAGCCTGGCAGGCACTGGGGAGTCCCCGGCTGTGATGCCTCTGCTCAGAGTGGGCCTCAGGGAATTCTCTGTGAAGGGAGGAAGGTGTTAAAGCGGAATCTTCTGTCCTGTGGGCGACTGCTGAGCAGCCACGTGGGTAGATGAGGTCATCACTAAAGGGTCGCCTTCAGGACTTTCTGGGCTACGGCCTCCAAGATTTCTGCCTGTCCAAGACTGTCAAGTAAAATGTTGAGGGGGGACTGAGGGGGACTACTGTGACTTCTTTCCCATAGCTTGCTGGACCTTTTTATTTTATTTATCCTGCCACATGAAAATTCCACGTACTTTTGAGGGACTAGGGAATGAGCTGAAGTCACAGGCAGTCATTAGAGGGAGACTTATTTTGTTTCAGACGAATTAATTTTGTGTGTGTTAAGGAAGCCACAAGTTAATGGGGGTTCCACTTAGATTCAACCACCCTGTCCCTCTCAAAAGGCCCTCAGTTCTCCCCACCCCGCTCCTCACAGTGACAATGACTGTGAAAAAGAGCGGGGACAGAAAAGCCCTGCAGCTGGGAGCTTCCTGGTGCTATTAACCAGGCCTGGCATTGCCAGGATCTGGCCTAGTTCTCACAGCTAAGTTCTGGTGTTTTCCTGCTGGACATAAACAATTTAATAGAACAGCAGTGTCAGACAACCAGTCTGTGACCATGATGGTCAACAGAAAACAAGGTCACTCAGCAACCATGACTGAGCACAGACAAAATATGAGCATTGTCTGAGCCACAAAGAAGACCAGGCACACCTCTCTCCCAGAAAATATGAATGACTGCTGGTCCTTTTAATTATTATTTTTTATTGGTTGATTTTATAGAAAGAGAAAGAGAGAGAGAAAAAAACCCATCGATTTGCTGTTCTACTTATTCATGCATTCATTGGTTGATTCTTTTATGTGCCTGACCAGAGATCGAACCCGCAACCTTGGCATATGGGGACTATGCTCTAATCAACTGAGCTACCTGGCCAGGATGGACTCCTGTGTCTCTAGCAATTAGGAGTTTAGCTTCAACATTGTCTTCCTTCCTTCCTTCCAGATAAGATTTATTGACACCCAATTATAGAACTGCCCTACCCTACCACCCACTTCCTAACAGAAGCCAGTTAAGAACAAAGTCTCTACTATTTATTTATTTATTTATTATTTATTTATTTATTTATTTACTTATTTATTTATAATATGTCTTTATTGATTTCAGAGAGAGGAAGGGAGAGGGGGAAGGAGAGATAGAAAAATCAATGATGAGAGTATTGATTGGCTGCCTCCTGCGCACCCCCTACGGGGGATCGAGCCTGCAGCCCGGGCATGTGCCCTGACTGGGAAGTGAACCTTGATCTCCTGGATCATAGGTAGATGCTCAACCGGTGAGCCACGCTGGCCGGGCTCTACAGTATTTCTTAAGTCCTCCTCAAGATCACCTAACACAAGCCCAAACCCTATGAGGTTGATGATCAGTATTATGTGTCCACTAGGTTATATTCCCCGGTTGTTCCATCAAACGTTGATATTTTGTAGATAAGACTTAAGTCCACAATCTGTTGAGTTTGAGTAATAGAGATCATCCTTGATAATCTGACTGATCCGGATCCCATTAGCTAAAAAGTCTCAGGCACAGAGCCGAGGCTTCCCTGAAGGAGTGGATTTCACTCGGGGCTGCAGCTCTGGGCTGCGCTGAGAGTTCCAGCTGCCCCTCCTGACGATGGTCTGCCCTGTGGATCTTGGACTTGCCTACTTCCCCACAGCTGCATAAACTAACTCCTTGCAATAATCTCTGAATAGACATCTCCTACTGATTCTGCTTCTTTGGTCCCAACACCCTCTTACCAGGATGCCTCACAATTCCCCAAAGTAAGTTTTCTCCCTCACTGCCATGAACAATGACATCAATGTGTTCACCCACAAGTGTGCCCCTGTGGCCTCTGGCTGGAGGCGCTGACAGCACCTCATTAGGTGGCTGCACTTGGGATGAATTCCTAGGATCTTTAAATATACTTGTCATACTTTAATATCAGTCCTGTTTTAGAAGGAGAACCTTGAGAAGCAGAGGTGGAGGAATTTGCCCAGGTTCACACAGCTGGTAAGTGGCAGAGATGAAGTGTGACAAGGGCAAATTATGAGTTCTCGTTGGGGAAGGGGGTCCCTCCTGTGTGGATTCAGAATCCGTTGCCCTGAAATAATTAGGAAAGATGTTTGACCCTATAGGTGGCCTTATCATTCTTTTTAGGGCCTGCCTTTCCGAATCAAGAGGTTCCGTTGAGTTGTGCTCCATTTACCGGATAGCACACTCCTTTCTCGCAGTAAATAACATGTTTCCATGCTTTTTCCCAGATCCAGACTTACCTGCCTTGTACGTTGCAGAAACTATTCAAGATCTTGGCAAATGAATGAAATCTTTCCTGATGGTGCTCAAAAATTTCACCTATTAAAAAAAAGTTTTTATTTTACTTTATTTTATATTTTATTATTTTCTATTTCTTTTTTTTGAAAAAGTTTATTTTATTGTTGAGAGTATTTTTTTAAATTCAACTTAAATTAGCAAGTTAGGGATTAAACATTCAGGATCCGAATTGTATCTTGACCAAGGAGTTGAGGGTCCAGTCCCAGATCTCTCGTCCTGTATACAGAGTGCACTGTCACTAACTACGAGGTGGCAGAGGAGCTGTCCCTGGCCCGCCTCTTGTCCTCCTCCTGCTTCATCCAGGTTTCACACTGCAAACGCTGTTCCAGTGGCTTCCGTCTTCAGGTCGTAATTTTAACATGAAGTAGAATTACTAGTGAACTAGATTCAGATAGAGGAATGGTGTACCATTTTGACAAAAAACTAATTTTTTACCTTTGTCTAATAGAAAAATTAAAGGCTCTTGTATAAATTAACAGTGAAAATAAAACTTAGAGTTTAAAATATTACTTTACCCAACAATTTTCTTAAAAAGTACTGATGTACATGCCATTTATTTCATAATTAAAGTTGTTAATATAAATGGGATGGGCCATTATAATTTACGTCATTGAGAGCCTTCTAAGCAATTATTTAGACAGTACTCATGTCAGTTCTAATGAATATTTATAGCAGCCTCTAAAAACCTATGCATTTTCAAATTCTTAATTCTGGCTTTCAGCTACTTTGCCCTGACACAACGCTGGGTATGGAGCGTTGGTGAGCTCCTACTGTAAAGGCCAAGGCCATCTCGCACTAGTTAAGGATGCTCCACAGCAACCACAGAGTCCAAAGTAGCAAGGTACAAGGAAGACGGACTTTGTAATCAAATAAATAAGTGCTCAACACTGCTTCTGACTTTATTAGCTGTCCCAGCTTGGGCAAATCACTCAAAATACGTGACCCTTAGGGTTCTTTCCTACAAACAGGGTGAAAACTATTGCATGATAGTTAATATGATGACACAAAATTACAACTATCTACAAATTATAAGGTGCAAATACATTTCAGTGCCTGGCACAAAGCAAGTATTCCCAGATGATAGCTACCAAATAATAACAAATATTAATAAAGATAATGGGACCGATAACATCATGCCTAGGCCAGCGACAGCCTGTGAGTTCCCACTCCTGCATTCGAACTTCTCCCTGGGGCAGTGCTTGCATGTGGGACACGGGAGCCCCAGAAATCACCTNAATGGGACCGATAACATCATGCCTAGGCCAGCAACAGCCTGTGAGTTCCCACTCCTGCATTCGAACTTCTCCCTGGGGCAGTGCTTGCATGTGGGCCACGGGAGCCCCAGAAACCGCCCGGAGATAGAGGGTTACGTCAGTCGGATTTTTCTATGTAACAATCTACTCCAAAACTTAATGATTTTCTCATGATTCTGTAAGAGTAAATTGTGCGGGGCCCACCTGGGCATTCTTCATGCTTTGGGTGGGGCTCAGGTGTCCTCAGGTGGTTTCTCTCACAGGTCTGCAGCCTCAGCTGGTTGAGCTGGGACTGCTGGGCCTCTCTCCGGGTGGGTTTGCTATCCAGCAGGCTGACCGAGGCTCACTCGGAAGGTGCTGGAAGGCTCCCTGGTGCAAGAGGAAACCTGCAAGGCCTCTTAAGCCTAAACTTAGAACTCACAACAGTGCTTCCACTACATTCTGTTAGTCGAAGCAAGTCAAATACCAGCTCAGCTCAGCTCAGGAGGCGGGCTAAGAGACTGCATTTCTTGACAGAGAGCACTGNATTTCTTGACAGAGAGGCATGATGTTATCGGTCCCATTATCTTTATTAATATTTGTTATTATTTGGTAGCTATCATTACTCTAGTACTTGTGGCTATTTTTCAACCTGCCCCAGTGCTCTCTGAGTGTATGTAGATGAGTTTGGGGTGTGAGAATCTGAATGCCTCCATATGTGGAATGAATCTTCTTGGCCTTTCTGTCACCATTCACTTTGTCTGCATTGAAAACACTGCTCAGCTTTCTCAAGGAAGAGTTGAACTGAGGTCTGCTCAATTCCAGCACACAGCCTGCTCTCATTAAAAGCCTTCCATGGTCTCACAGTGGAAAGCACAGAGACTAGAGAACTGTAGGTCATCGTCTGTTATTCTGCAGCAAAGGCCCATATGCTGATGTCCGGCCACATGGCCTCTTACTCGATAAAGTTAATGAGGCCTTGTGAACACAATGATTCTGGTTTTCATTAAATATCAGTCCCACCGATTCTGTCACCAGAAGCTGCTATGTGTATGAAGTAGTGACTTTAAATGACTTTGATATAAACTGCTCCCTAATGGTTTCTCAAGGAAAAATATGCAAAATTACCTTTACGTACAAGTCTACCTTCACCTTAGCCCAAGGGAACCTTCAGCTAAACCGAGCAGGTTATTTGAGGACTTTGTGCTGAGATCATGGCATATAATCAACAGATGCCTGTGGGCTGAACTGAGGCTCTCACTTCATCTGAATCAGGCTACAGAACCGACTGCTTGGAGACAGGTGATGTTCCTAGTGTCCAGGGGTGATTGGGTCTCTTCCCAGGAAGCCTCCACTCCTGATGTACCTATTGTGAGCATTCATTGTGCAGAAATCCTTACTTAGCATTAGTCAGTAAAGCAAATAAAAATATTATATAAAAATTTTAAACACAATTTAATATAAATTACATATTTTAAAGCAAATGTCAGCATATACACTTAGAGCATTTATCAAGAAATTTTCATTGTGATTTAACTAGAACTTTAAAAATACAAATGATATCAAGTAGAATTCTAATGTTTCAATTACTGTCAGTATTAGAGAAAAATAATCCACATATATGTAAAGTTTGGAAATTTGAAAAACACTTCCAACAAAAGAATTATTTCATAAAGTTGCATTTAAAATGGAAGTTGACTATAAGTTTTTCTTGCTGGTAAATATCTCTGAAACTATCCCATTAAAAAGTCCGTAGCCATATGTGGACAGGGACGGTCTCACCTGAGAGATGGCAGAGCTTGAGAGGCGTGGGGCCTGTGCTGGCGACAGAGGCGGAGGCGGGGGACTGCACCCACACCGAGCGCCTGGGCCCTGAGAGAGTCATGCACAGGTTCCTGCCCATGAGACGCGGGGACATTGGTCGCTCCGCTGCAGCTGTCCAGACCTAGCTCTTTCTCACCTGTCCTCTTCATCTTCGGAAGGCACCTTTGCAGACACCTCAGTGTTACTGGACAGGGCCGGCCCCGAGCAGGCCTGCCTCAGGCCCGCCTGTAGCGTGTGGTCCTTGACTTCGTGTAGGAAAGATTTCGCAGCACGAGTCCAGATGGGTTTGAGAGTATGTTCGTTAATGCTGGAGGCAATGAAACAAAGGAAGAAATTAGGGTGGAAGAAACAACAGGGGAGCGGCTAGGCGGGGCTCTGCGTTGGCTCCCTAGAAATGCTATAGGAAAGCGGCGAGCCAAGGCGGGGCTGCTGCTAGCTCCCTGGGACGTGAAGGTCACAGTGACACACGGGAGCCTGGGCGGGCTGCGTTAGCTCACTGGGAAGTCAGAGAAAAAGGGGGTCTTGGAGACAGGATCGGGGGTGAGCCTGGGCTGAGCTGCCACTGCCTACCACTCCCATGGGGACCCTTAGAAATTAGGAAGAAATAAAAAGTTCATGCCCAGGATGGGGCATGGGCTTGCTCTAGAATGAGCCGGCTTGAGTCTGTCCTGGGGGCTCTTTATCTATTTTTTTCTCTCTAGGCAAGAATCTTAGGGGAGGGTTTCAGTAGAATAGTCATCAGCTTTCCAGGTGCATTTTTAAATATGCAGATGTATTAAAATGAGTGTACAGGGGACTCTTGGATTATTCTTTGGTCTGTTTAATTGTTTTACTTTTATTTTAGGTCTGTCTGGATTTAATGGGGTTTTTGTTATTTGTTCCCCATCTTCATCTGTCCTTGGGTTTGGCTGCGCAAATGGCATTAATTAGGTCTCTGTTCTCTATTTCCCAGGCCGGGGTGATTTAAGCTACGTATTTTCTGGTTAGGGAGGAGGGTAGAAACCATTCGCTCTCAAGTGGCCTTGCTTGGGGAAGATAAGGTCTTCAGTTCACAGGTTGGCTGCAAGCTGCCCAAACTGTTTGGCCGTGTTGAATTTTCTTGTCTCAGTTTCCCCATTCCACTTGCCCAGGGATTTTCCTTGTTTCTTACTATCCTGCTTCATAAGGACCCTTTTAATGCAGAGCAGGTGGAGCTGATGCACTTGAGGTGAGAAGACGATTTTCTAGTAAGTGAAGGGAACTTCTCTGGAATTCTATTTTTGGGAAACTCTTCCTGGGGCTATGGGACTGGATGTAAGAAAAGGAGTTCTCTATGATTTCAGAGCCAAGATAAGAGTTAAAGGAGCTCAAAATAATACCGGAGCCCCTCAGCAGGAAGGGTAGTTACCTTACTCTTCTTTAGTCCAGTGCCTGCTTCAAAGGAATTAGCCCAGGAATCACGTCAAAGGCAGCTGCCGCAATAAAGGCATGCCCGCGCTCAGCTGCATGAGCCCCCGCCCCCAGTTTCCCTTGCTTTGGAGATCTCTGATCGGTTTGGCGTCAGTAACTGACCATTTGACAACTTGCTTTCCTTTCTTGCACTTTAATTTCCACTCTTATGTTTTATTTAATTTATTTATTAATACGTCTTTATTATTAAAGTTACTGTACAATATTATATTAGTTTCGTGTGTACAGCATGGTGACTTGATGTTTACATACCCTATGCTGTGGTCACCACGACAGTCTCCTAACCGTCTGTCACCGCGCAGAGTTTTTATGACAGTGACACTCCCTTGCTGTCACTACAGCCTCCGGCCTACTCACTTCGTAACCGGGAGTGGGAACCTCTTACTCCCCTTCACTTGTTTCGCCCATATTCCGCCCCCACAACCAGTAGTTTGTTCTCTGTGTCTATGGTCTGTGTGTGTTTTATTTATTCATTTGTTTTGTTTTCATTTTTTTTTATTTTTAAATATGTCTTTATTGACTTCAGAGAGAGGAAGGGAGAGGGAGAGGTACAGAGAGAGATAGAAACGTCAATGATGAGAGAGTCATTGATCGGCTGCCTCCTGCACGCCCCCCACTGGGGATCGAGCCCGCAACCCGGGCATGACCGGGAATGAAACCGAGATCTCCTGTATCCTAGGTCGATGCTCAACCGCTGAGCCACTCCAGGGGGTTGTTTTGTTTTTTTAGATTCCACATATAATTTTTAAATTCACCAGTAAAGAGTGAACTGCCAAACCCTAGACATCCCCATCCTCAATCTTAATGAAAGCAGAACCCCAGGCCTCTTTCTCGCCCTCTCCATGTGACCTCACTGTGTGGCCCCAGGTGTGCCATCTATCCTGTAGGACCTCTAAGTAATGAATCTTGTCC
>NW_015504966.1:0-22162 GCF_001595765.1 Miniopterus natalensis | reverse complement strand
AGTTTCCTGATGGCTATTGCTGAGAGTATCTTGCAATCATAATGAGAACCAATAGGGCCAGTCCAATTACAACACTGGTTCTGAGACGGGAAATGTCCATGGGGCTCTCCTTAAATGATGCTACAGTGAACACGGGAGTGCAGATACCTTTTCAAATTAGTGTTTTTGTTTTCCTTGGATAAATACCCAGGTGTTGAATTGCTGGATTATATTGTTGTCAGGAAAATTTGGGTATCCCTTTTCCCATAGAGTGCTGGGGGTGGTGTCCTTGCGATATTGTGAGAATAAGAATTTTCTGAGACTTGCACGAGATGATGAGTGATTTTTATTCATGTGGAATTATATCCCTGGGTTTCCAAAGCCCCATTTCCCTTAGTCCAGTTATAGAAGAAATGTAGAAGCAAAGCCAGTGTCCAGAGCTTCTCTTCCATGTTGCAGCAAGGTCCAATTCAGTATCAGGCTGGCTGCAGTCCATGAGTCAAATGCAGGAGAGCTGGGCACGAGGCACGAACCAAGTGTGCCAAGAGAAACCAGAGCCCAAGAGCACAAGAGCACAAGAGCTCCAGTTCCCTTGTCCAGGGAATTAAGTATCCCAAATCATGCCCTTGCAGTGGCCACGCCCATTCCGGCCAATGACCTGTTCCCAGGTGTGACTGACAGACAAGAACCTTCCTGATGCCACCCCAGCTGTGCTGGGTATGTGTCTATCCCCCGCTGTCCAATCCTGTCACCCGATGATCTGTGGGGAATAGTCCGTGGCTCTCTGGGATGTGTAAAGCTGTAGCTTCCTGGCAAAGCTGCACCAAGAACATGCATATAATATTTGGACTTTCCTCTGCTCCTTTCCTGTTATTAATAATTAGGTTAATTACGCTGGTATCATTATGGCAGCTATATTTTTCATTTTGGTGAATCTCCATACTGTTTTCCATAGTGACTCTACTAATATATGTTCCCACCCACAGCGCACTAGGGTTTCCTTTTCTCCACATTCTTGCTAACAGTTGCTATCACATGACTTTTTGATGATAACCATTCTAACAGGTGTGAGGTGATATCCTATTATGGTTTTGACTTGTATATTCTTTTCTTTTTTTAATCCTCACCCAAGGATATTTTTTCCATTGCTTTTCAGAGAGAGTAGAAGGGAGAGAGAGAGAGAAAAAAAAATCAGTGTGAGAGAGACGCATGGATTGGTTGCCTCCTGCTTGCACACCAACCAGGGCAGGGGATCCAGCTTGCAACTGAGCAACTGAGGTACTTGAGCTTGGCTGGAATCGAACCCTGGACCCTTCAGTCCACGGGCTGACACTCTAACCACTGAGCCAAACCAGCTAGGGCTGACTTGCATTTCTCAATGATTAGTGATGCTAAGCATCTTTTCATGTACCTGCTGGCCATCTGGAGATTTTCCTTGGGAAAATGTCTATTCAGATCATCTACCTATTTTTAAAAAAAATATATCTTTATTGATTTTAGAGAGAGGAAGGGAGAGGGGGAGAGAGAGATAGAAACATCAATGGTGAGAGAGTCATCGGTCGGCTGCCTCCTGCATGCCTCTTGCTGGGGATGGAGCCCGCAACCTGGGTATGTGCCCTGACAGGGAATTGAACCTTGATCTCCTGGATCCTAGGTCGATGCTCAGCCACTGAACCATATCAGCTGGGTGTCACCTGCCTATTTTTAAAATCAGATTTTCTTTTTTGCTAATGAGCTGTATGAGTTCTTATTTTGGTTATTAATTTCTAATTACAGATTTGCAAATATTTTCTCCCATTTGGTAAGTTGCCTTTTAATTTGTTGATTTCCTGAGCTGTGCAGTCCCACTTTGATATAGTCCCACTTGTTTATCTTTGCTTTTGGTGTCAAATTCAAAAATCATCACAAAAATTGACATCAGGGAGCTTACTGCTTATGTTTTCTCCTAACAGTTTCATGGTTTCAGGTCTTAACTTTCAAGTTTTCCATCCTTTTTATTAATTTTTGTGCATGTGGCTGTCCAGTTTTCCCAACACCATTTATTGAATAGACGGTCCTTTCCCCATTTTATATTCTTGGCTATTTTGTCACAAGTTAACTGGCCATATATGAGTGGTTTTATTTCTGGGCTTTTGATTCTGTTCCATTGATCTGTGTGTCTGGTTTTATGCCAATACCACGCTGTTTTCATTAACATAGCTTTGGAATATACTTTCAAATCAGGAAGCAGATGCTTCCTACTTTGTTCTTTCTCAAGATTGCTTTGGCTTTTCAGGGTCTTTTGTGGTTTCATATAAATTTTAGAACTGTTTTTCTCTATTTCTGTGCAAAATGCATTGAATTTTGATTGGTATTGCATTGAATCTGTAAATTGCTTTGGGTAATATGGACATTTTAACAATATTAATTCTTCATGATCAGAGAATGTCTTTCCACTTGTTTGTGTCATCTTCAATTTCTTTCATCAGTGTCTTACAGTTTTCTGAGTATAGGTCTTTCACCTCCTTGGTTAAATTCATTCTTAGGTATTTATTCTTTTTGATGTAATTGTAAATGGGGTTGTTTTCTTAATTTCTCTTTCTGATTGCTATTAGTGTAAAGAAATGCATAGGTTTTTTTATCTGGATTTTGTAACCTGCAAATTTACTAAATTCTTTTATTAGTTCTAACAGTTTTTTGGTGGAACCTTACGTTTATTTTTTTAATATATACTATTATGGCATCTGCAAATAGTGACAGTTTTACTTTTTCCTTTCTGATTTGGATGACTTTATTTCTGTCTCTTGCCTGATTGCTCTAGCTAGGACTCTCAATACTGTGTTGAATAAAAGTGGCGAGAATGGTCATCCTTATTTCATTCCTGATCTTAGGGGAAAAGCTTTTAGCTTTTCACAATTGAGTATGATATTAGCTGTGAGTCCGTCATATATGGTTCTTTTGTATATAGAGGATTGTCCCTCTATACCAACTTGTTAAGAGCTCTTTTTTATTGTCATAAATAGATATTGAATTTTGCGCTATATCTATTGAGATGATCATATGCTTTTTATCTTTCATTTTGTTAACGTTGTTTTTCACATTGATTGATTTGATGATATCATACTATCCTTGCATTCCTGGAACAAATCTCAGTTGATCATGGTATATGATTATTTTAATTTATTGCTAAATTTGGTTTGCAAATATTTTGTTGAGGATTTTTTAAATCTATGTTCATCTGGGATATTGGTAAATAACTTTAATTTCTTGTGGTTTTCACGTCTGTTTTTGGTAGGGCAATACTGGCCTTATTCAATGTGTTTGGAAGTGTTCTCTTCTCTCCTATTTTGGGAGCGTTTGAGAAGGAATGGTATCAATTCTTTTAAAAAATATTTGATATATTCAACAGCAAAGCCATCTGGTCTTGGAATTTTGTTTATTGGGAGGTTTTGATTCAGCCTCCTTGCTAGTAATCAGTCTGTTTAGATTTCTATTTCTTTATGATTCATCCTTGGAAGATTGTTTCTAGGAATTTGTCCATTTCTTCTAGGCTGTCCAATTTGCTGATGTATAATACTTTGGGTAATGTGGACATTTTAACAATATTAATTCTTCCAATTCATGATCATAGAATATCTTTCCATTTATTTGAAACTTATATATTCCCGTATAATAGCAGTCTATTATGACCCTTTTTATTTCTGTGGTATCAGGTGTAACATCTCTTTCATTTTTTATTTTATTTATTTGCATTCTTTCCTTTTTTTTCTTGGTGAATTTAAAAGTTTGTCAATTTCGCTTATCTTTTCAATTGACCAGCTTGTAATTTCATTGAAAATGGTTATTTCAGTGGTGCCCCCAGAGCCACTCCACTCCCATGAGCAAGGAGGAATGTGATCCTTGGTGACACAAGGATGCCTCCATTTTTGGAGAGTATTTCAGCAAACCCTTAGGTTTGTGCTGAGTTACATGCCTGTCCCTCAGGCCAATGCTTCAACATGAACAAATAAGCCTCTTTCACCAAAAAGCCTGGTGCTTTTCAGCTGAATGCCCTGGGCTGGGCCCTGAGTGGGTCCCCATTGCTCGTTATGAACTGTTTCTCAGTCTGCTATAGCCTGTGGGTCCCGTGGAGAGGCTTGGTTGGCATTCAAGCTAGATGTTTTTGGAGCTTGTCTGTCAGGTGCAGGTCTTAAAAGTTGAGGTGTCAGATGTGAGATTCATTTTCTCCCCTCCTGAAGGAGAAGATAGAAATTGTAAGTCCCCCCTTTGAGCTGCCGCACCAAGGATGGGGCTTATTGCGAGATTGTGTCTCAGCCTTTCCTACTTATTTCAATGTGTTTTTTCTTGTTTGCCCAATGTGTAGGATTTGCTCACCTAGTTTTGGGGTTTCTTTCAGAGAAAATTGTTCCATATGTAACTAGGTTCAGTCTATCTCTGGCAGGAGGTGAATTCAGGATCTTCCTCTGTGGCCATTTTTACTGGAACCTTAAAACTGTTCTGTGCCTTGCTTGTGGTGGTGGTTATGTTTGTATGTGTTGTATGTTTGCCAAAACCCACAGAATAATATATTAAAAAGGGTGAAGTTTACTGTATATATAGCACCAAAATACCAGTCATGAAGCCATCAAAAACGTAATATGATTTTAAATATTTATAATAAAAATATGAAAGACCTCTTAATCAAAACCCACAAAATACAGTTGAGAGAAATTCACTAAGATCTAAATACATTGACTGTTATAGTGTGTATGAAAAAGGGGTTAGTCTATAATTCTGACAAGCTCAAGGGGGTGCCCATGGCAGGCCTGACAAGCTCAGTGACTGAAAGTAACCGCACAGGATGGTCTGATTGTTATACCCAGTTTTCACGAGACTGATTTACAGAGACCAAATTGACCATTTGGAATTTATTTAGCTGGCGGCTACGAGTGGGCTCCTGCCCTAAACAGACTCGCAGCCTGAACAGTCCTTGCAGAGGGAATATAAAGGCAGGAACCACATTCCATTTGGCTGAGCAGGGGACAGGTGGGGGAACTAGCGAAGCAGCAGACAGAAGCTAAGATAAGCGTTCATTAACTTTCTTGGTTAACTATTCCGTGGAATTCACTCCCTGGAATTTTTACCAGCGGAAACCTTTTACAAAGTTTACAAAGAGCCAGTGGAGGGGAAGGGGTCATTGTTCACCAAATTTTGCTGCTCCTGCTTATCTTCAAAGTAGCAGTTGTAAAGGCTGAAATGGGAGTGCTATACTTCATGATCACGGATTCCTAACTGGGCAGGTCATAGCAGGTAGTCACGTCTCAGGCCTATAGCTTCCTTAGCAAACAATCCTTACTGTAAGTGAGCTCTGCCCACTGTTCTTATTCATCTAAGACAATATACCTTTAAAATGTCAGAGTAATTTTTCCCCCTATTAAATGCACAGCCCCGTCATCAGCACACAAGACCACCGGAGCAGGAGACCGCAGAACCCCGCATTGTTATCTTGTTTTCCCATACCATCCTTATGTGCTGTTAATGGTAACTGTCCTGTACCCACCAACGTAAAAGTATGTGTTAATCCACTTTGCCTTTATCCAACCCCAGAGATTTCTCCAGCTTTGCTTTCTCCTGCCTCCTTAATCTACCACCAGTAGATTTCATGTAACCCTTCTTGTGTCTCCTCCTTTGACTCTAATGTATAAAAGAAACTGCAAAACTCTCATTCTCTGGAGCATTTTCTCAATCCATTGAGATTTTGCTTCTGGGTATGTCCTCAAAATTTGGCTCAAGTAAACTCTCATAAGACTTTCACAAAGGCTCGATGTTCTCTTGTCAGACAATATAATTAAGTAGAAGGTTCAATATTGTTACAATATTGATCTCAACTGGATTGATTTATAGATTCAATTCGGTCCTAATTAATACCCCAGCAGGGCTCTCTCCTCCTCCCCCTCTTTCTGTTCCTCCCTTTCCTCCTTATCTTTGTTTTTTTCATCATATTCTCTTTCTTCTATAGAACTTTCTGAGCTTTTTCTAAAGTTTACATACATATACAAAGGACCTAAAATAGGCAAATATTTTTATAAAGAAGAAGAAATTTGAAGACTTATTTACCATCTGACTTCAAGACTTACTCTAAATGTGCAGTAACCAAGAGACCTCGGAATTGGCACCAGGATAGATAAATCAATGACACAGAACTGAGCTTAGAAATACTCACAAAAATATTTGCACTTACATTTATTATCTATTGTTTTAGAATAAAAATTTGAGAAAGTTAGGTGTCTTTCACCAAAGCTCGGCAGTTAGGCTGACTTGCTAGCAAGATGTTAAGATGTGATTAACACCCAAAACTCCTAACAGCAAGTCCAGGATTTCCTCTGAGTGCTAAGACTCTATTGAACATGTCGCCTTTCACAGGGAGGACTCATTGCCGTGGAAAAAATCTCCAACTTGCCTAATGTTCCTCACTCATGCTTTTTCTGGCTGCTATTGCCCACAGTGCTGTCTGCATTAATCATCACGCAGGTAACACAGAGTCCATGACTCTACACCTGCTAGTGGCTCCTCCTGAAAGGTTTCTCTGCTGGCTAGTCCAGGGACAGGCTGCTGGGATGGAGAGGAGCCAATACGGATTTAGGGCACAGCCCTGACTCAGGATGGTTTTTGGATCCAGCTGATGCAAAGAGATATATTAGAGCTTGACCACTTTGAGCATGGTGTCTTGATGTGAGCTTGCTGTGGGCATCAGAGCCTGCACAGAGTAAAGGGCATCTGCATGAGATGGTGGTGCAGGTTCAGTGTTAGAGGAGCATCTGTGCAGGGAAGAGGTTAGGGGAAGAGATGGGAGGTTGGTTATATACCGGGGGACTGCTCAAGAAAGTAAAACACTCAAGAATAACAGGATCCAGATTTTTCTTTGTCAGTGAAGGTAGGCATGCAGGTACCTCATTTTATTGCACTTCACTTTATTGTGCTTTGTGGATATTGCATTTTTTACAAAATAAAGGTCTGTTCAACCCTGTGTCAGACAAGTCTATTTTTCCAACAACATTTGCTCACTTCATATCTCTGTGTCATTTTGGTAATTATCATAATATTTCAAACTTTTTCATTATTATTATACTTGTTATGGTGATCTGTGATCAATGATTTTTGATGTTACTACTGTTATTGTTTAGGGACACCATGAACTATGATGATATAAGACAATGAACTTTATCAATAAATGTTGTGTGTTCTGATTGCTCTACCAACAAGCCATTCCACCATCTCTTTTCCTCTTCTATTCTTGACACACAACAACATTGAAATTAGACCAACTCATAATCCTATAATGGCCTCCAAGGGTTCAAGTAAAAGAAATATTTGTGCATCTCTCACTTTAAATAGAAAGCTAGAAAGGATTAAGCTGAGTGAGGAAGGCATGCTGATAATCAATACAGGCCAAAAACCAGGCCTATTGTGCAAATGGTTGGCCAAATTTTGAATGCAAAGAAAAAGTTGTTGAAGGAAACTAAAAGTGCTATTGCAGTGCACACACAAGTGAAAGAAAGTGAGAACAGCCTTATTGCTGATATGGAGAAAGTTTTAGTGGTCTGGATAGAAGATCAAACCAGCCACAGCATTCCCTTAAGGCAAAGCTGAATCCAGAACAGGGCTCTAACTCTCTTAAATTATATGAAGGCTGCGAGAAGTAAGGAATCTGTGGAAGAAAAGTCTGAAGCTCCCAGAGGGTAGTTCATAAAGTTTAAGGGAAGAAGCTGTCTCCATAACATACAAGTACAAGGTGAAGCAGCAAGTGCTGCTGTAGAAGCTGCAGCTCATTATCCAGAAGATAATTAAGGAAGGAAACTACACTAAACAACAAACAACAGATTTTCAGTGTAGATGAAACAGCCTCATATTGGAAGACAATGCCATCCAGGACTTTCATAGCTGGAGAGAAGTCAATGCCTGGCTTTGAAGATTCAAAGGACAGGCTGACTCACTTGCTAAAGGCTAATGCTGCTGGTGACTTTAAGTTGAAGCTAAATGCTCATTTACCATCTGAAAATCCTATGGCTCTTAAAAATTATGCTAAATCTTCTCTGCCTGTGCTCTATAAATTAAACAACAAAGCCTAGATGACAGCACATTTGTTTACAACATGATTTACTGAATATTTTAAGGTCACCATTGAGACATACTGCTCAGGAAAATAGATTCCTTTCAAAATATTACTGCTCATTGACAAAGCACCTGGTCACCCAAGAGCTCTGTCAGAGATATACATGAGATAATGTTGTTTTCATGACTGCTAACACACATTCATTCTGCAGTCCATGGATTAAGGACTAATTTTGACTTTCAAATCTTATATAAGAAATACATTTCATAAGGCTATAGCTGCCACAGATAGTGATTCCTCTAGTGGATCTAGGCAAAGTCGAAAACCTTTGGAAAGCATTCACCATTCTAGATGCCACTGAAAATATTTGTGATTCATGAAAAAGGTCAAAATATCAACATTAATAACAGCTTGGAAGAAGTTGATTCCAACCCTCATGGATGACTTTGAGGGATCAACACTTGAGTGGAGGAAATAACTGCAGATGTGGTGGAAACAGTAAGAGAACTAGAGTTAGAAGTGGAGCCTGAAGATGTGACTGAATTGCTCCCATGTCATGATAGCACTTTAACAGATAAAGAGTGCTTCTGATGGATGAGCAAAGAAAGTGGCTTCTTGAGAGAGTCCATAAACTTAGTTGAAAAACAGTGGCAGAGCTAAGAGAATTAACTCCAGTTTTGAAAATAGTTCTGCTGTGGGCAAAATGCTATCAATCAGCATCACATGCTACAGAGAAATTATTTGTAAAAAGGAGAATCAATGAATGGCACAAACGTTATTGTTTTATTTTAAGAAATTTCCTGTCACTCCAACCTTCAGCAACCACCACCCTGATCAGTCAGCAGCCATCAACATTGAGGCAAGACCCTCCACCCTCAAAAAGATTAGGACTCACTGAAGGTTGAGATAATGATTACCATTGTTTTTAGCAGTATTTTTTTTTCAATTAAGGTATGTTAATTTTCTTAAACCTAATATTATTATCGATAATAAACTATAGTATAGTGGAAACATAATTTTTACATGCCCTGGGAAACTAAAAAATTTATGTGACTGGCTTTATTGTGATATTCACTTTATTGCTGTGGTCTGTAACCCAACTCACAATACCTCTGATGTATGCCTTTAGGAAGGAAAAAACTAGATTGATCTCTTCCATGTTGTGTTGGAATCAGAGGTCTGAGAACTTTTGTTTTTATATGTTCATGTACATTTTTATATTTGTACAGATGATGTAAAATGTATGAAAATGTGTGTGTTCGCATTCTCTAACTATGTGCACTGAGAGAGCTGGAGAGCAGCAACACCCCAATAGCAATGAGCACACCTAACATCCAGATCTTGCTTTCTAAATACCATCCCAACTTAACTTGAGTCTATATACACATAAGTGAATGACTGAATAAATTAAATGCTTTGTAAATACTTAGTTTTAAAGACCCTTGTCACAAAATATTCAGTATTACCAAGAGACAAATGCTATATTAACAGTGGAGAGGACCAGAAGACACTGCTTTTTTTTTAAATTCTCACCTGAGGATATTTTTTCCATTGCTTTTTAGAGAGAGTGGAAGGGGCAGGGGAGAGAGAGAGGAAAACATTGACGTGAGAGAGACACATTGATATTGGTTGCCTCCCACACACACCCCTGGACCGGGTCAAGGGATCAAGCCTGAAACGAGGTATGTGCCCTTGGGCGGAATCGAACCCAGAACGCTTCAGTCTTCAGGCTGGCTCTCTAATCTTTGAGCCAAACAGGCTAGGGCTGGAAAACACTGCTTTTATTAAGTAATCAAACAGTTTTAATGGGGCAGATGGAAAGCTTGTGCCCTGATAGGATGCAGTGGGGGAACATGGCCTCAGCCCTCTGATATTACTGTCAAAGATGTATAACCTGAATCTACTCATGAACAAACATCAGACAAAACAGATTATTTTGTAAATAACTGACCCATAACCTTCAAGCATGTCAAGGTTATGAACATCAAGGAAGAATGAAGATCTGCTCCAGTGATGACATCCTGTGGGTATTCCTTCCTTCCACTTCTCAGGAAGTTTGTTTTTCCAAATTTTGAATCCCCCAAAATTCAATTGAAAAGTTGGGAAAGTGAGAGAGATGTAGCAATCAACATAGAAATGCCACCTGTTTGAAGAAATCTACTCATGTCAAGTTTGGACAAGAACTGAAAACACTGACACTCAGAGTTAAAGGTCAAGGCCGACATTTCCAGGAGGGCCAGGAGCCTATGAGGAAGAGAAAGCCATGATCCAATCGGTCAGCCTTGCTCGTAGCGGTTGCATGTTACACGTGTGTGTCCACTGTTTCTGCTGCTAATGGTGGGTCATCCTTACAAGTAAAATAAATAGTAATGAGGTCACATGCATAGCATTCTTTATGCAGATCCTATGGGTGCTGTTCCAATAAACGACAAGCTTTAGAAGCAAAATAAGCCATTAAGTTGGCAATTTTGTCACATGATTACGTGCAGTGTTGTTAGCCGTGCTTAGGAGACCCAAATGCTGTGTTATTTTACTGCTGCCCAACAGTGTTGGCTGCCCTTGTCTTTACTGAGTATTACAATGTTCAGTGCAATGTGCAGTCATTGTAAAGCGGACACGTTTTCATCATGAAGGAAATGAGTTGATCTGAGCCACCATGCGTCCTGAAGTCCAAAATGAAGATGTTTTAGGTGCACTCGTAACAATTTGATGAACATCACCCCAAAATAGAAGCAGTGTTCCGATGTGGAAAATTTGAATTGAAAGAAAGAACAAGAATTTATAATGGGGCAGTTAAAGCTTCAATTTAAGAATGCTAACTTTTAAATATTATATATTTATGGCATTACTTTTCAACTTTGAGTGTTTTTTTTTCCATTGGGCATTTATATTCCATTAATGTTCTCTTCTTTTAAGGGTTTTGTTCCAGGCAGCAGAAAAGGTGTTACTGGACAGCCCCCTGAGTTAGAGGGAAAGGGCTGTTCGCTCCTCGGTTCTTGACAATCTTGTAGGAAAGACTTCAAACAAGTGACACCAGACTGTTGTGTTGTAGTAAAGTGAATGTATTAAAGAAGTAAAGCAAGTAAATGTCATGTCCGCGTGACTCCTTCCCGCCAGGCTGAGTGGGAACGGTGGGGGATTGGAAAAAAGACAGAGAGACAGAAAGCGGGATCAGGAGGTTCACCAAATGCTGATGGCATACAGGTGACACTAAACGGGCTTTGCAGCTTCATTTTATACAGCGCTCGTTTATCTCTAAATCTTCCTTGGACAGCATGTCATTGTTCTCCTCCTGCCCGGCCGCAGGCACAGTTCCCGCAGGTTGCCCCCAGGCAGGGCAAACCTGTTTGCTCACATCTCGGTGTGCATTACTCAGAGCTTCCAATTCCCAGGAATGAGGTCGGCCTTTGGCTGCGCCTCTGGGACTGTAAGTGCTTTGCCAGCTTACAGCCTGCTCCCCACAAGTAAATTTATCAAAGAAGCAAAGCAGTCACATCTATCCGAATATACCCGGCTTATGAAGCACAGACGGACTTCCCAGCTACCCTGAGAAGCACTGTCCGGTGGGTGTCTAGCATTTTATATTTTTCTGTCTATAGGTTTTAAAAGGCCTCCGCCAAATATCTTGGAACAGATTAACTCTCAAGGTCTCCCCTTTGACTTTGTTTTGGCTTTCCCAGAATTTATGAGAAGCTCCTGGCGATTTTATCTTGACAAGCCCTGAGGCTGCTGGCTCTCCCGCTAAACAGGGAGATAAAACTGCCCTCTTTCCCCCCTCCTCCCTTCCCCCTGCTGCCTTAGCAGTTCTAGGGTGATTTACTATGTACTCCCTGGTAAGGAGAGGCACTAAGGCTTCCCCTCCTCTCCCCGCTCCCGTCCCCCTCCTTTCCTGCGTGCTTTGGTTAGTGAGGAGAGATGTTAGCCATTTGTTCTCAGGCCCTCTTGCTTGGGGAAGACAAAGGGCTTGCAATTCACAAGCTGGCTGCAGGTGCCCAAACTGTTCGGCCTTATTTAATTTTCTTGTCTCAGTTTTCCTACTCCACTTGCCCTGGAATTACTAGCTTCTTACTATCCTGTAACAGTTTCTATTATCAAATATTTATATCAGATAAATATTTTACACTGTTTTTGAAATATATAATATTGGTATAATGTATTGTTTTACAGTAATAACACACAGATTTATTGTTACACTGTCTACTTTTCTACAGAAAACATCTGAAACATTAGAATAACCCTGTCACAGGAAAGTGATTCCTGTTTATTATTATTTTAAAGACTCTGAATGAAGAAGTATACAAATACAGAAAGCTATGATTTTGGAAATTCTTAGTAATTCTCAGGAATTGAATGTTTTGTTCCCAGAACTCGAGGATTGGCGTTTGTTAGGAATTGGAAGCACCAGTTCCATGTTAAAGAAGACTACAGTGACCTGACACCAAATGCAACATCATTCTGAGTTTGATTCTTTGCTATAAAGGCAGTGATCGGGTTACCGATGGCATCTGAAAATTAGACTGTAGTAGTGTAGGATTTTTAGATTTTGATGGCTCCATTGTCACTATGTAGAGAAAGTACGCATTTGTGGGGAACACACACTAAGGTGTTCAAGGGTAATGGGGGGGCGGATTAGGAACTTATTCCCAAATGGGTTCACGAAAATAAAAGCTATTAGTACTGTATTTGCAATGTCTCTGTAATTTTTCTATATGTGTAAACACATATATATGTGTATGTGTGTATATGCACACACAAATACACACACGCACACACATCCACGTGGAGAGAGAACTCATTTACCTCTGGCCACGCAGGGAAAATAAGAGTATGCTTTTCTATTGCTTATAATCCTTCTGCCTTTTCCTCTTGTCTCTTTTCTATGCCATTCCGGGCCTCGACCAGCTGGTATTGTCCTTCCAATTGCCCCGAGTTTCGGGAACAGACTACGTGGGGAGAGGATGTGTTGAGGTGTTAGTTTTGCCTTTTTGGAGGCGGCCTGTGACCAGGTTGCCGTCCCTGCTCCTGCCCTTCCTCCCCTGTAGCTGGGCCCTGGCTGCAGCTGCCCTGACACAGGAAACTCTGCGCCCTGTGTCTGCTGATGTGTTCGCTGGGGCCCCGGGCCTGCCCGTCGGCTGTGCCTTCTGCTGACAGGCTGTGCCCAGTTTTACGGCTTTCGTGCAGCGGGCAGAGGGATAACCCACTCATCATTGCTGCTGACTTTTAGAATCACATTGTTAATTTTAGAATTTCATGTGCTATGAGCATTTATGTTATGTTAAATACATTACTAAGGTTTTGTTAGATTCTTTGTGTCGTTGGTGTTTCTATACGCAGGAGCTCTTTTCCAGAGGCAAGTGATGCCGCCCTACACCTGGGCCTCACTGGCTGGAGAGAATACGTTCAACGCCACGTTGCTGTTCCGCTTAAATACAACTGCAAAGGCTCTTTGTCAGTAAATTCTAGTTTAGCTCATGCTCTCTTTGTGGGCATGAGGTGGTGGGGGGTGTTGAGCAGAGAAAGGTGGCTGCAAAGCCACTCTGGAGACGCCTGTGTTTCCTACCTGGTGTCCTGAACCTCTCTCTAGGATTTACCTCTTTACACCAAAAGTGTAATTATTGTCATCAGCGACTGTGGAATAAATCATCTCTATATAAGAAGAACAAAAGCAGCACATTTGAAAATTAAGCAATACAGTGGAGAAGAAAGCTAATTATTNCGGGTTACCGATGGCATCTGAAAATTAGACTGTAGTAGTGTAGGATTTTTAGATTTTGATGGCTCCATTGTCACTATGTAGAGAAAGTACGCATTTGTGGGGAACACACACTAAGGTGTTCAAGGGTAATGGGGGGGCGGATTAGGAACTTATTCCCAAATGGGTTCACGAAAATAAAAGCTATTAGTACTGTATTTGCAATGTCTCTGTAATTTTTCTATATGTGTAAACACATATATATGTGTATGTGTGTATATGCACACACAAATACACACACGCACACACATCCACGTGGAGAGAGAACTCATTTACCTCTGGCCACGCAGGGAAAATAAGAGTATGCTTTTCTATTGCTTATAATCCTTCTGCCTTTTCCTCTTGTCTCTTTTCTATGCCATTCCGGGCCTCGACCAGCTGGTATTGTCCTTCCAATTGCCCCGAGTTTCGGGAACAGACTACGTGGGGAGAGGATGTGTTGAGGTGTTAGTTTTGCCTTTTTGGAGGCGGCCTGTGACCAGGTTGCCGTCCCTGCTCCTGCCCTTCCTCCCCTGTAGCTGGGCCCTGGCTGCAGCTGCCCTGACACAGGAAACTCTGCGCCCTGTGTCTGCTGATGTGTTCGCTGGGGCCCCGGGCCTGCCCGTCGGCTGTGCCTTCTGCTGACAGGCTGTGCCCAGTTTTACGGCTTTCGTGCAGCGGGCAGAGGGATAACCCACTCATCATTGCTGCTGACTTTTAGAATCACATTGTTAATTTTAGAATTTCATGTGCTATGAGCATTTATGTTATGTTAAATACATTACTAAGGTTTTGTTAGATTCTTTGTGTCGTTGGTGTTTCTATACGCAGGAGCTCTTTTCCAGAGGCAAGTGATGCCGCCCTACACCTGGGCCTCACTGGCTGGAGAGAATACGTTCAACGCCACGTTGCTGTTCCGCTTAAATACAACTGCAAAGGCTCTTTGTCAGTAAATTCTAGTTTAGCTCATGCTCTCTTTGTGGGCATGAGGTGGTGGGGGGTGTTGAGCAGAGAAAGGTGGCTGCAAAGCCACTCTGGAGACGCCTGTGTTTCCTACCTGGTGTCCTGAACCTCTCTCTAGGATTTACCTCTTTACACCAAAAGTGTAATTATTGTCATCAGCGACTGTGGAATAAATCATCTCTATATAAGAAGAACAAAAGCAGCACATTTGAAAATTAAGCAATACAGTGGAGAAGAAAGCTAATTATTTTAAAATATTGCTCAATACAGTAGCAGTCTTGTGTGTGTGTGTGTGTGTGTATATATATATATATATATATATATATATATATAGTCACTTTTCCTATTGGGTTTTGGAAACACAATATCAATTTTTAGAATCCCATGTAGATGTTGACTGAAACTGCATCAAATCAGTATATTATAGGCCTCTCTGGGAATAGTGTATTCTGCTCCACTTTTTCAGCTCCTTTTGCAGTCTCAGAAAAGTTTTGTAATGTTTTCTCTGATGATTCTTTCTATTGTTTGTTAACTGTCTAACAACAGTATTTTATATATAAATTTGCCCTTATAGTAGATACTTTCTTCTTTTCCTATAACTAAATATTTTTTCTTACAGTCCTTCATGGCTTAGTCTGCCAGAGACAAATGATGCTGCCTCCCGTATGCTTGAATTTGCTAAGAGGAAAGTATCCTATATCTTCTTTTGCTTTCACTTTGGCCCAGCTCTGCAAAGGCTGTTTGTCTCCAAAGCCTGGCTAGAGAGGACTGGGTTGTGGAGTTGTGGACGGGGGAGGAAATGAGGGTCTCCGTCTGTGAAGAAAAATGCTCCACGTGCACAGAGAAGTGAAGGGCTCGGCAATCAGATGAGGGAACTCAGATTGCCCTTATGTGGTCTCGGTCACAATCCAGTGTTGGAACTTAAACCAAGGGTGGGCTCACTGACAGGTCTGCAGGGAAATGACAACAATAAATAACATCTTGAAGTGTTTCCAGTTCTGGAAATGCAGGGGATGCTTCATTTCTTTATGTCCATGCAGTCCCAAGCGAGTTTCAGATATGGCCTGGCCTAGGCTCTGATTACTAAAGTGCCAATAACCCCCCTAATCAACTCTGAGTTGGACCTGGAGGCGTGAACCTGAGTTTTGTGATTTCAGAGTCAACCAACAAATCCCGGGATGTGTAAATGGTGGGAAGAAATCAGGACCCAGCTGTTTCCCCAGGCATCTGGGAGCTGGTTAGTTTCTGGAGCTGAGCAGAACAGCCTCGGAGCCTAAAGCAAACTGGCTGTTCCTCTCAGATTACTTCCCTCCTTCCATTCCAACCCACCGTGAAGACAGCCAGGCTTCTTTTGGTTTTTGAACTTGAGATTTTTTTCCCCTATATATTGGATCCTTATCAGCCAGGCAATGAGAGAATGGAGACAGATTGCCAGGTTACCCACCAGCCACAATGATAAAGATAATTGATAATAGAGATGATAATAACTGAGCTTAATATTTCTTGCGTGCTTACTACTGCCAGACACTGTTCTAAGTGCTTTTACTATGGTAACTGGCTTCATCTTTGTGACATCCTGAGGCTGGTATATTCTTAACTACTTCCCCTCCCCATCCTACCAGTCAGGAAACTGTAGCGGCAGAGTTGGATCCTTGCCGAGGCTACAGCGCTCGGAAGAGGTGGAGCGGGATTCAGCCGCAGGCCGTGTCCCCTCCGAGGCCCCAGGGGCCATCTGTGCCGCGCTGAGGCCGAAGGGGAGCTGATGCTTCACTTCCCGTAACAGGCACTGGACCAGTGGCCACGCCACCTAATCCTCCTGAAGAAGCCCTCGCAAGGGAGCCAGTCTCTACACCTTCAGCTGGTTTCACCTGGCGCGTTTCTTGAGGGTGAGCCCAGAGGTGGAAGGCTGCGTTTTTGCAGCGAAGCCGTCCTCTGCGGGCTCACGGACAGGAAGAGCTCTTCCTCGCTCTGCGTTTCCCCTGCCCGACAGCGTGTGACCCAGGCACACACGCATGTGTGCACAGGTGGACGCTCCCAGTCAGCGCCAGGATAGCTTACCTGGTGACTGGGGAGATGATACACTTCGGATTCTTCATGATCAGCCGAAGACTGGAATTTTATTCAGTCACACTTAGAGATCTTACAAGTTCCAATGCTTTGAGGATAACGGAACTTTCCAGCTTCATCTGAAAACAAAGGAGTGTCCCTGAGCTGAGGCCATGGTGAAAGGGGGAGGGAGGGCCGGGCTGCACCCCACCCAGAGGTCCCAGCTCCAAAGGACATTTCTCTGGAAGTTTCCTTTCACAGGGAAAGAGTGTGAGCCTCTGTAGTGCTCTGTCCACTTCAGAGCCACAGGGCTCATGGGGTCAGAATTTAAGGCTCATCAGATTTGGGGAGTGTTCACGTCTTTCCTCTTCTCTCTATCTGTGAGATACAATGAAATCATGACTTTAGTTCTATGAAGTGAGGGGTTAAAAAGGATCACTTTGGATTGGAGGAAAGGAGAAGTACAGATCCTAAAGATATGTGAAAGGTTTGCAAGGTGGGCTGGGAGCTCAACTAAGATTGGAAACCCTGTGGCCATCATCCCCGGGAGAGGAGGAAAACCAGAGAATAGACACAGTGTGCACGGCGTGGGCTGGCGGCTTCGGAAGCTCCCCCCGCCCTCCACACGCCAGTGTCCATGTGGGTGTCTCACTGAACTGAGAAGCGGAAGGGGCTCTGCCCGCCCGGCCCACCTGCACAGCCTGGGGACGCCTTCCTGGGGGCCAGCCTGCCGGAGACAAGTGACGCTGCCTTCCCTCTGTTGCCTTATTAGCTGAAGGAAATGTCTTTAATGGTGGGTCGTGTTTTCACGTAAATGTTGTTTATGCAAAGACTTATGTCATCTTTCCTCTTCAAACACAACCATGGTTTACTAACCACTTCCCGCGCCCAGACAGCTCCTCCCTGCCTACCAGCATCAAGTGTTACGAGTTTCTCTCAGTCTCAGTTAACAATACAGCCTTGGGTCAGCCTCGAGCAAGCACACACAAAATGTGAAGAATAAGAGAAAATCAATCTATAAGTAAGGATAGCAAAGGACTGTAGTAACTAATTTGTAGAAGTTTCCCCCAAGGAAAACAAGCATTCGGGAAACCCGTTGTAGTGAGAAGGANGAAGAATAAGAGAAAATCAATCTATAAGTAAGGATAGCAAAGGACTGTAGGTTAATACTCCCAACCCAAAGGCGATTTTTAATAAGACACTGTATTTTACAGGACACTTTCTGGGTATCTGAATCTAACATATTAGTAACTAATTTGTAGAAGTTCCCCCCAAGGGAAACAAGCGTTCGGGAAACCCGTTGTAGTGCGAAGGGCCTCAAACTGTTTGATATAATAGTGAGAACAGTGCCCAGCTCTGGGCCGGTGAGGCAGGATCAGGGCCATGGTCGCAGTATTTGGAAGACCCTGGCCTGAATGGGGAGGACTGCACCACCCAGGAGGCTGGACCGGCCAGCTCGCACTTGAACAGAGATTGGAGCCCTGCTGGCTGTCAGCTGGGGTCCAGGCAGTGAAAGAGGCCCCTGCTGGAGGCCAGCCTCCAGCCCGGGCTCCCGCTGGGCCATCTGTCAGGGCAGGCGTGTAGTTTTTGGAACAGGGAACTCTTCGAGGCCTGGGCTGAATTACCTAGGGCCCTCCTCTCCCTTCGCCCTGCCCAGGGTAAATCTGATTTGCTTTGCCTGATAGAATTTGCTAAATGTGATGGCTGATAATATGAAGTTAATGCTGCTATTGACTCAAATGGTAACTTGAGTATCAGAAAAGGATTATGCATTTGTTACGTAAACTTACCAGAGACAGCTAATGTGTCTCACTGCCCATTCACACACCTGCTTTTTTTCTAGTGCTGAATCAAGATATGCACAAAATTAAGGAATTTATAGNACCAGAGACAGCTAATGTGTCTCACTGCCCATTCACACACCTGCTTTTTTCTAGTGCTGAATCAAGATATGCACAAAGTTAAGGAATTTATAANCCTGCTTTTTTTCTAGTGCTGAATCAAGATATGCACAAAATTAAGGAATTTATAGCAAGATTAGTACCATAAAATGCTCAATTTGAGCTCTCTTGGATTTTCTCTCTCAGTTTATTGTACCTTTTTCGGTCTTGCTCCATCCAGTAAGCTTGTAAATGATTTTCTTTCAGTGCATTTTCTATATCAGAATTTTAATTTAAGACTGGGGATCCTTTCTGACATTTGAACACTGAAAGCAGCATCTCTATTACCTTCTTATATATGTATATATCTGTATTGATTTCAGAGGAAGGGAGAGGGGGAGAGAGAGATAGAAACATCAGCAGCCGGGCATGTGCCTGACCTAGAATCGAACTGCGATCCCCCGGATCCTAGGTAGAAGCTCAACCACTGAGCCACGTCTGGCTGGGCTCTGTTACCTTCTTTATTCACCCATCTTCCCATCAACTGGGGAGTCTGCAGGTCACAAGACCACCCTGGCAACCGCCAACTTTCTCTGCTAGTTGTCTCTGTTATTGATGGCTCCTTAATGTGGGAGTTCTTTCTGTGTCCCTTGGGGAAAATGAAGAACGTGGCTGGCTTTGTGGGCTTGGTCCTGGGAGACCGGCTGCGCTGTGTCGAGNTCTGTGTCTCTTGGGGAAAATGAAGAACGTGGCTGGCTTTGTGGGCTTGGTCCTGGGAGACCGGCTGCGCTGTGTCGAGCACTGATGTCTCCTTCTCTTCTGAGCACTATCACCTGAAGGCCTTCCTCACATTGAGACTCTGCACCCCGGTGAACGGCGAGGAAAGATATCCTGAGAGTGTTTCTGAAAACCTTTCCAGGCTGGAGTTTTCCTTTGTCTGCTGTTGTGATCTGTGCCTCTCTGAACATCCTGTGAGTGCCTCCTGGGGCACCTGTGGGATGTTCCTTTGGAGCATACGCTTGAGGCTGGAACTTCTGTGTGTTGTATGTGTATTTACAGTTAACTAGATACAACTAGTTGTATGAATTTACACCCCCTTATCCGTGTAGTTATTTCCACTAATGAACTTTCTTGCCAATCCTTGGTTTTCATCTGTTGGGTGTTAAATGTTACTCCTTGCTGGTTTTAAAATGCATTTTCCTGGTTACTGATAAAGTTGGGAATCTTGCCCATGTGTATGGTCTTGCTGTTTTTTTTCTTCACAATCTAGTTCCAGCCCATCCAGTGACATTAAGTTCCTTATTATTTTTTTAAGTATAAAAATAGACATATGTATAGCTAGAAATAAGTTTATAGGATTTAGGTTTTAGCCTTTATAATCTCAAATTCCTTATTTGTATTAAAAATTATCTCCCCTAATTTATGACATATTTTTAAGTATCTTAGGATTGATATAATTTTAAGAAATATGTAGTAAAGTCAATTTATCAATATTTTAAAATGCTTTTTTGCTATTGTTTCACTGCTAAGAAATGCTTTCTTACTTAAGCTCATAAAGATAATCTAAATTTCCTCCTAAAAATGAAACATTTTCCTATTCACATTTTAGTATTTTTCTGCATGGAGTTGATTTATGTGGATGTTGTGTATATGGATCCAACGTTAAGGCTTCCTTCTGGATTGTCTCAGGATAATTTTTGGAAACACTGCACTGTTTCTACGGGAATTCCAATGCCAACTCTAAAATATATGACATTTCCATATATGAAATTGTTGGTTCTGGGCCCTTTGTTGTTCTTTGTCTGTATGTCTATCCCTGCACCAATACCACTGTCTTATTTACTCAAATTTAATAATGAGCTGATAACTAGCTAGGGACAATCTGATCAGAGAGTTCCTTTATGTGTATAACATGGTTAGTCTTTTGAAAAAAGTTTTCCAGCTTTATTGAAGTATCATAGACAAATCAAATTGTATATATTTAAGGTGTGCGATGTGATATTTGAATATATGTATATGTTGTAGAATGAGAACCACAACCAAGCTAATTATCATATCCATCAGCTTACATAGGTGCCTGTTTTGTTTGTTTTCTTTTTGGTGCGGTGAGAACACTTAAGGACACTTATTCTCTTAATAAATTTCAAGTGCACAGTACAGTATTATTAACTGTAGTCACCATGCTGGACATTAATGGTCTCTAGAAGCCATTCATCTGGTATAACTGAAACTTTGTATCCTTTGACCAACATTTACTCCCCAGTCTCTGGCAACCACCATTCTACTTTCTGCTTCTATGGGTTCAACTTTTTTTAGATTCCACATTTTTTTAAAAAGAAGGAATTCACATCATTTGCTACAACATGGATGAACCTGGAGAACATTATTCTAAGTGAAATGAGCCAGACACAGAAAGACAAATATTGCATGATCTCACTTATATGTGAAATCTAAACAGTTGAATTCCTAGATATTTATTCATTATATATATATGTAATATACATAATGAACATATACATTTTCTTTATCCATTGTGCAGCTGATGGACATTTCTGGAGGTTTAGGCTGCTTCCATATCTTGGTTATTGTGAATAATGCTGCACTGATCATGGCAGTACAGATATCTCTTTAAGATCCTGATTTCATTTTTTCCTTTGGATCTATAGACCCAGAAGAGGGGTTACTGGCTCATATGGTAGTTCTATTTTAAATTTTTTGAGGAATCTCCATTTGTTTTCCAAAATGGTTGTACCATTTACATTCCTACCTATAGTGTTTATAGGTTCCTCTTTTCCCACATTTTCACCAAAATTTGTTATTTTTTAAATTTTTATTTTTATAATAGCCGTCCTACCAGGTTGAGATGATATCCCATTGTGGTTTGGATTTGCACTTCCCTGATAATTGGTGAAGTTGAACATCTTTTCATATAGTTGTAGGAAGGATACATGAAAAAATAATTGATAAACTAGACTTCATTAAATTAAATAACTTTTGCTTTGTAAAAATCAAAAAAGTAAGAAGATAAACCACAGACTGGGAGAAAATATTTGCAAAAAACACATGAGGGAGGTGCCGCTGGCAGGGAGGCAGGCAGGCGGACTGTGTGCGCCCGATCACCGAGGCGGTGCATTTGTCGGGGGCACTAGTTCAGGGTTGTTTTGGCTATTCTGGTACTTCACAATTCCATATAAATTTTAGAATTAGCTTGTTAATATCTACAAAAAGTTCAGCTGAGTTTCTAGTAGAGATTGTGTTGCATCTGTAAATCATTTTTGGTGAGTCTTGCCATCTTAACAATGTTAAGTTTTCCAATCCATGAATGTGGGTTTTTCCATTTATTTATATCTTCTTTAATTTCCTTCAACAATGTTTTATACTTTTCCAAGTATAACTTTTGCATTTCTTTTGTTAAACTTATTTCTAAGGAATAATTGGCAAGTATAATTTATATATTTAAAGTTTACAGCATGGTGATTTGTTATATATATA
>NW_015504965.1:18296-41158 GCF_001595765.1 Miniopterus natalensis | reverse complement strand
CGCGCGCATATGTCTATATATATAAACAAACGGGGCTAGGACATCACACACCCATATTCAAAAGAAAAGATGGACTTGGATCCATACCCCACATCTTATACAAAATTAATCATAGATCTAATGCAAAATGTAAGACTGAGACTGTTAGGAAAACCCCACAAAATGGTGTCATTATTTCCCTTGGGGTATGGGAAGAATTCTTTGAGAACACAAAAGGGGCGATTCATGAAAAAGAACATTTGGGACTTAAATTTGTTCTGTGAAAGACGCTGTAAAGAGAATAAAAGACGAGCCACAAACAGAGAGAAGATATTTGAAAGTCACACATTTTGGGACTTGTTTCCAGAATATACAAAATTTCAAACTCAATGATAAGAAAATAAACAACATAAATACATAACAGGTAAAAAATTGAGGTGCCACCCATCTCACAGAGTGACCAAAAGGGACAAACAAACGAGAACAATCAAACACCAAAAACCCACAACACAGAAAAACATAGAAACAAAATTTTAAAAACTCTCACAGCGAAAGCCCAAAGGAGCACTACTGGGAAGGACACTGGGCCCCTGGAACCGCCCTGCANTATATATACACACACACACATATATATGTATATATACACACACACACACATATATATGCATATATACACACACACGCGCGCATATGTCTATATATATAAACAAACGGGGCTAGGACATCACACACCCATATTCAAAAGAAAAGATGGACTTGGATCCATACCCCACATCTTATACAAAATTAATCATAGATCTAATGCAAAATGTAAGACTGAGACTGTTAGGAAAACCCCACAAAATGATGTCATTATTTCCCTTGGGGTACGGGAAGAATTCTTTGAGAACACAAAAGGGGCGATTCATGTAAAAGAACATTTCGGACTTAAATTTGTTCTGTGAAAGATNCCTTGGGGTATGGGAAGAATTCTTTGAGAACACAAAAGGGGCGATTCATGAAAAAGAACATTTGGGACTTAAATTTGTTCTGTGAAAGACGCTGTAAAGAGAATAAAAGACGAGCCACAAACAGAGAGAAGATATTTGAAAGTCACACATTTTGGGACTTGTTTCCAGAATATACAAAATTTCAAACTCAATGATAAGAAAATAAACAACATAAATACATAACAGGTAAAAAATTGAGGTGCCACCCATCTCACAGAGTGACCAAAAGGGACAAACAAACGAGAACAATCAAACACCAAAAACCCACAACACAGAAAAACATAGAAACAAAATTTTAAAAACTCTCACAGCGAAAGCCCAAAGGAGCACTGGCAAGGACACTGGGCCCCTGGAACCGCCCTGCAGGGCTGTGGGGGTGCAGGCGGCAGGGTCAGGCTGCGAAGCAGTTTGCAGTTTCTTATCCAGTTAACCCTACGTTTACCACGTGACCAGTCACCTCAATCCTGGGTATTTACTCAGGACACATGGCACCTCATGTTCACACAGAAACCTGCATGTGAACGTTCATAGCAGCTTTATGTATAGGCGCCCAAACTGGAAATCATCAAAGTGTCCTTCAGCTGAGGAGCGACTGAGCAAATCACGACACGTGCATGTCACAGAATAGTCCTCAGCGATGAGGAGGGCGGGCGATTGAAACACTCCACAAGAATTAATCCCAAGTTCGCTTTGCTAAGTGATAAAAGGCAGACTCAAAAGACCACAGACTGGACAGGTCATTGATGACATTCTGGAAAAGCAAAACTGGAGGGACCGAGGACAGAGCAGTGGTGGCAGGGACTGGGAGTTAGCAGAGGAGTTCCCCATAAAAGAGCAGAATGGGGAACTTTCTCAGAGAGATGGAACTGTGCTATGTCCTGACTACTGTGACTGGTCATCCCGAGCACTTAGCAAAACTCACAGAACTGCACAGAAGGAGAAAACGAGTGCACGGTGCTCACGTGTCAATTAAGAAGAAGACAATCTATAGTCAAATGAGCAGAGCAGGCAAACTGGCTCTTCCAGGAGCAGCAACCCAGCTGTCTCCCATGCAGAGGAAAACCCCAACCAAACCTATAACTAATTAAGTTCAGTTCAAAGCAGCCAGATTCCAGTTTCACTTGTTAGATGAAGAATGATTAAGTTTGACAACACCCAGTATTAGCGACCCTGGAAATGGGCACTCCCTGCTCAGGGTGACGGTTTAAATCAGTACAGCCTCTTTGCAAGACAAGGAGGCAGTGTCTATCAAGTTTTAAAAACTCTAATTCTTTGACCTAACATTTTCATGTCTATGAGGTTATCCCATAATATTTGTCCATATTTGCAAAAATGTATGTACAGATATCCCTGTTGCAGCACTGCTTGTGAAGCCGGAAAATGAGAGACGACAACCTACCTGTCCTTCGATGTGACTGGCTAAATAAGCTGTTACATCATGACACTGGAAAACATTAAAGAAGACCCAAATGCGCTATCTTCTTAGATAGACTAAGTTTAAAAAGCAAGGGGCAGAATAGTGAACATATAGTCCTATTTTACATAAAAATATTGGATACATGTTTATCTTCTATTCAAACTGGAGCTTTAGGGAGAGATGTATAAGAAAGTGTGGACGGTGGTGATCTTCGGAGGACAGGTCTGGGAGGCTCCCTGGGAAGGAAACTCACTTCTAAATATACATCCTTTCTTGATGCTTGAATTGAAAACATATATGCGTGTGTTAATTTCTTAAGATTAAGGATAACCAAAATGAAAAGACTGGATAAGTGCTTTGACTAGTTTTCTAGGGCTTCCATAACAAAATCCCAGATTGGGTGGCTTGAGCAACAGAAGTTTATTTCCTCACAGTCCTGGAGGCTGGAAGTCCAAGATCAAAATGCCAGGAGGCTTGGTTTCTCCCAAGCCCTTTCTTTGGCTTGTAGATGGCCTTCAGGTTCCACCCTCACGTGGCCTTTCCTCTGTAAGTGTGCACGCCTGGCGTGTCTTTATGGGCCCAACCCCTTCTTTTAAGGAGGACAGTAGTTCTTGGATTCGGGCCCACCCTAAAAGTCTCATTTTAACTAAAACAGCACTTTTAAAGGTCCTGTCCCCAAATATTGTCACATTCTGAAGTATGGGAGTTAGGGCTTCACATATGAACTGAGGGGGGCATGATTCAGTTCAGAACTGCTAAAGCCCAATAATACAGTCTATTACGGAAAAATTAATATTCAGTAAAAAACTTAAAAATGGATGCAACCTTATATTCCACTCTTGTAAATCACCCTAAAATGAGTATAATAATACCGCCTACTCTTTCCATGTTCGTCTGTTTTCTTCAGAGAGATTCCCGGGGTGAGTTACCTGGGGCATAAATACTTCAAGGGCTCCGGGAACCTGCTAGCAAACTGGCTCCAGGAAGCTTCTTACTTAAAACTGCTCAGTTTTGGGCGCAGGAAAGAGTACAGAGGACCTGTGTGCCAGCCTGCTGTTTGGTGGTGGGGCAGCGTAAGCAGATTAGCAACCGAGGACTGGGAGTTAGAATATTGAGAGGAGTAGGGACACGGGAAATGTTGAGACACTGGTTGTAATCCTCCTTCTGCCTCAACCTAAAATGAAAGTAAATGACATGAACATAGTCTGCCTGTTTGAAAGGGGGGGAAACATGGAACTGGGGCTTTCCTGTTAGCGGGCAGCTGGTTCACACGTAGATCTTTCCACGTTTTACTTAAGCAGTGATGACTTATTGAGCTTATATGGCCTTCTATTGATATCCCCCTATGAGTAATTCCCATAATTATATTTCTTCATTATGATCATTAAATATTCATTCCATAGTTTAATTTTTAAACGACCTCTCCAATGTGGAGGCTGTCTTGGCTTACAAATGCTTGTTAAACACAGCTAAGAGGTCCTTCTACTAAATCTGCCTCCAAAAATCCACAAATTTCATCAGTGGCATCTTTTGAGGCTCACTAATAAGGGTGCTGTCTGTGTGTTCCATTGAACTGGAGGGACTTCTTAATATAACATGGATTCATTCATTAATTAAAGGGGCATTAACTCTTCCTTTGTGTGGTGGGCATGAAAATGTGCCCTCAGAGATCCTGCTGGCCGGTGGCCTTCTTTTGTAAATAAAGTTAGATTGGATACAGCCCTGCCCATTTGTTGACACACTGTCTACAGCTGCTTTCACGCAGCAATGGCAGAGTTGAGTAGGTGCGACACAGACCACGTGACCCACAAAGTCAAAAATATTTACTGCCTTGTTGTTTACAGAAAATGTTTGCTGACCCCACATCTGCATTTAGGTAGGTGATGGAGAACATCTTAATAATGTAGGTTGAACTTAGAAGTCCGCACTGTCTGTAGCTACTGTGTTGAGACTAGCAAAACAAAGGGGAAAACTGGTGGAAATGTTCTTCCAGAAGCAGAAAACTATTACCTTCAATGATGTGGCCTCTTTGCTAAATTGGATCGTAATTAAGCATTTGTCTGATTTTGTCAAATCCTGGTTGAATTGCAACTGTAGGTTGGCTATAGATAGAAGAGGTTGGCAAAAACCAACAGGAGCATGCCATGGGAAGACGCTGGCTGTATGGAATTCATGATAAAGAATACTGTGTAGTTTCTTATTCTTTGAAAATTGCTACACATCCTTTACGCCAGTAAAATCTGTAATAAACTCATGCACCTATATACGCTGCATGGATACATCTCTTCCACAGAGCCAGTTGCTCACATTTGCCAGCACTCCACAACGCCCGGCCCATCTTTCTCACAGGTGCTTCCCCAGTGAGTCCCACACCCGTCTAATCTCGCCACGCCCTCCGCTCTTGGAGGACCCAAATCAACACATTTGGAATGATGAATTTATTCCAGGAACAAAACTTAGAATCTGGGATTTAGATTCACTTATTCACTTTTTATAGACACCATCAACTACTATTTTTTGCCAGATGCTGAAGGACTCAGGATCTCCTCTATCCAGTTTGCCTTTACATAGTGTTTTTTAAATATTTAGACTGTTTGCTGCCCCTTTCTGGTCAGCATCTTTCACTGCTGTGTCCCTTCCATTTATCTTTGGGTGGTGAATATATGTGAATATATGTACCTTTTACCTTGTAGTAAGAAAGGTCAATATGATAAAGACCACGCTTAAAATTTGGTCTACGGACTCCTCTTGCTCCCCCGGGCTCTTGGGGACTGCAGCCTCTAACGGNATATGTGAATATATGTACCTTTTACCTTGTAGTAAGAAAGGTCAATATGAGGAAGACCACGCTTAAAATTTGGTCTACAGACTCCTCTTGCTCCCCCGGGCTCTTGGGGACTGCAGCCTCTAACGAGGGTTCCACTAGCGCATAGAAAAGCCTGGGTTTGCTCGCGGGATAAACAGGAATGGAGCTGACTGGTGGCAGAGCTCGTCTCTGGGGGTGGAGAGAGGCTGTTAGCCCCCGGGGGCCGAAGAAGGTCTTTGTAAGTCAATGTTGATGCAGCACATGAATGACATGTTTTCAGCACAGAATCTCAGACACACGCAGGCAGGGGACTTGCNGGTGGCAGAGCTCGTCTCTGGGGGTGGAGAGAGGCTGTTAGCCCCCGGGGCCGAAGAAGGTCTTTGTAAGTCAATGTTGATGCAGCACATGAGTGACATGTTTTCAGAGCAGCATCTCAGACACACGCAGGCAGGGGACTTGCGGCCTTGCTGAACACGCGGCGGCCACTCCACTTGCCAGCGGACATCTGGGCAGACAGACATTGTGGCGGGGCTGTTCCCAGTTTAGGATCAGGAAGCCCAGACACCCTGACACCCTAAGGCAATCATGTGCTGCAAGGCTCTGCCCATTGAGAGCAGGTGCCGGCCCTTCGATTCAGAGCAATGTTGACACACGTGAGCCACGTCTTAACACTGAGGTAAATGTTCCCCTCTGAGCTAGAACAAGTTCATTTGCCAATGAGGAAAAGACCACATTCGCCTTCCCCCAAAATCTTAATGTGTATAATCCTGGACGTGGGATCTCTCGCGCTGATACATACCTGTTGACCTAATCCTGAAATTTACGATAATCTCACGGGCTGGGGACTGCAACAGAGGAGGGTGGGGCAGATATTTTTTAGTTCATCAAGATATAAACAACAGAACCTCCTTTTTATTAACATAAAAATGCTTATCTTTATCTTCAGGTCATTGGTTCTCACTTGGGGTGACTTTACCTTCCAGGGCACATTTGTTAATGTCAGGAGATATTTTGGTGCCAGAAAGGGGCAAGGGCATCCTACTGGCATCCAATGTTTCGAGGGATGCTGCTCAACGCTTTACAAAGAACAGGATGGCTCCACACCAAAGAATAACCTGGCCCTAAATGTTAAGTGTGCTGAGGCTGAGAAACCCTGGTACAGATTGTAGGGAGACTATGAGCAGATGAATGAATCGTGTCTTCAATTTTCTATATTCTTGATATTCTGACATCTTAAAAAGCTTGCTGGCCACAGAAAGGCTGCCTGTCCAGGGCTTGCTGTTTCTCAGAGACACAAAAAGGCTTGGCTGCCAGCATCTAAATCAGTCCTGCGCCTGAGGCCCCCACTCCTTCCTTATCTAACTGTCATGCGTGAAGCCATACTTGTCCTGTCCTAAGTCATTCCCGGGCCAGGGACCAGGCAACTGGGGACCACCAGGATAGACTGTCTAAAGCCCTCTGGGGGTATTCAAACCAGCCAGTCCTGAACTGTCTACCCTCCCCTTCCTGGCCTTTCCCATGGAGACCCCAATAAAGGCCCTGGCTTAGACTTTCCCTTTGGTTCTGCTTCTGCCACCTGATCAAAGCCTGGTGACTCCACTGTGGCTCTGCATGGCCTGGGGTGACCCTCCTGGGGCTTCATTCTTCATTGACCTTGGCTGCACCCACTTTGCCATGCCACAGCCAACATTCGCATTCTTAGGACAATGAACTCAATTCCGACTCCCCAGCTTCACATCTGGTCTGTTTCTGGGGAATCCTACTTCTCAAAGGCAGGAGAGGAACAATCCACATACTTTCTCAGGGCGCTCCTTCCCTGCCGATCTTCCTCCAGCTCCCGGTAGCAAGTCTGTTTGCTAATTTCTTTTTCCCAGAAGCTTTTGAGCTCCTGACAAGTTTCACAGCAAAAGACTTCTCGACGGATGTATTGATTGTTCATCCCCTAAAAAACAAGAAACAAACAGAAACAAAGACTAATCCCAGCTCTTCGAATAAAGCCCCTCTAGTCCCAGAGTGGGGAAAGATGAGCTTGAACCCAGGCACTGCCCCTTCCCCGTTTTCTGACTGTGGACAAGTCACACAGTCACTGTGAGTCTGTTTCCTCAACCGTAAATGGGGATAATAATCGGAAAATTTTGCAAAAATTTGAAATGAAAAAAATTTAAAAGGTGTCTAGTAACCCTTCCAGATTATCTGACTCTATCTGGGCCAGCCACTTTCACTGACTTGGAGCTAGTTTACAACTCAGTAAGTCATAGAAAAAATATGAAAGCACAAATCATTCTGAACATAGGAACTCAAGTGAAGTTTTTCCGGTGGGATGCAATCGGCATCCCTATGTTCATCAGCCAATTTTCCATGTGCTTATAACCTCACTCAGTGTTCTGGATCGCCTGTATATCTGTGCCTGTTTCTTACTCTCCTGTGAATCGAATGCAATGTCTCCCTAGTTGCCTCATTAACTAATCAGTTTAATAAAATACTTGAGATGCTTACTTTACATTTGTATGAAAGTCATGATTTTAACTTTCTTATAAAACTATCCTGTAACAGTTGCTCTACAGTTGCACGTGAGTGGAAAATGGGTAATGCATTCAAATCGTAAACAGGCACTCAATAGTGTTACCCTCTTTCCACGCTTCCTCAGAAGAGCAATAACCTCGTGGTTTACTGAGCACGTAGTGAGATGGGCACTTCACACACTGCTGAGTGTCATCCTCACTACGACTTGGAGATGGCCATTTTCAGACCCACTGGTCTGATGAGAAACTGAGAATTTGCCTGTCACCTCATAACTGAACTTGAAGAGTAGGAATTTGAACCGAGGTCTGCCCATCTTCAGAGTAGGCGCTCTCTCCTCATAGATTCTCATCATACGAGATGGTAACCANCATCTTCAGAGTAGGCGCTCTCTCCTCATAGATTCTCATCATACGAGATGGTGACCATATTTGAAAATGGTTACACCCAAAACAAGCTCGTTTGGCACGTGTGTGTATCCCAGGAAAGGACAAGTGTTTAATACTCAAAAATGTTTGCTTTTTACCCGAACACTGACCATTNATATTTGAAAATGGTTACACCCAAAACAAGCTCGTTTGGCACGTGTGTGTGTATCCCAGGAAAGGACAAGTGTTTCATACTCAAAAATGTTTGCTTTTTACCCGAACACTGACCATCTCCCAGATCTAGTTGCTCTGGCAGGCAGGTAGATGCCAAGGACTGCGAAGCACATCCCTGCCTGCCTGGTGGTGACTGCCTGCTCAGAGAGGAGCTTTGCCCTGCTGAGGATTGGCAAGGCCTGGATGTTCACCCTCCCACCACAAATCATGGCAATTCCATGAAATCCGATTTCCCGNCTGAGGATTGGCAAGGCCTGGATGTTCACCCTCCCACCACAAATCATGGCGACTCCATGAAATCCGATTTCCCANCCTGCCTGGTGGTGACTGCCTGCTCAGAGAGGAGCTTTGCCCTGCTGAGGATTGGCAAGGCCTGGATGTTCACCCTCCCACCACAAATCATGGCAATTCCATGAAATCCGATTTCCCGACGTGGCCATAGGATTGGGGATGGGAAAGGACTTTAGAAAGTGACAGAAATAACACTTCTTAATTACTTTATATTTGTCCCATGGAATAGTAATTCTATATTATAGACCTATAATGTTTTATAATATATAATACAGAACGTATAGTTTATAACATAGACTAACAGAGCATTTTCTATTTTACTCATGTTATGTTTCTGATAACAGACTGGCACCTGTATTGGAGAGGAGGCAAGGCCTTCCCCCGGGAGGATATGTCAGTGCTCTGAGTTGGAAGAAGCTTGGTTTCCTGGACCTGAATGCAGCTTGAAGTATTCGATAAAGATTTTAATAAACGACTTCTTTTGTTTTTCCTCCTGGACCATCTCCTAATCATCTGCTCATTTCTGTAGTGGGGAGCACATGGGAGGACGTTTGGTTGTTCANGGGAGGATATGTCAGTGCTCTGAGTTGGAAGAAGCTTGGTTTCCTGGACCTGAATGCAGCTTGAAGTATTCGATAAAGATTTTAATAAACGACTTCTTTTGTTTTTCCTCCTGGACCATCTCCTAATCATCTGCTCATTTCTGTAGTGGGGAGCACGTGAGAGGATGTTTGGTTGTTCGAGGCAGGGTGGGGATGACAGCAGATGGGTGTGTGGAGCGAAGGGAGAGAGAATGTTCCCGAGAGCCTGCGTCTGCCAGGGGCTCCTGGGCGATTCTCACTTATTGTCACAGAGACACGTGACGGCCACTGTTCTCTCATTTTGCCCATAAATAAGCTGATTTTGAGAATTNGCAGATGGGTGTGTGGAGCGAAGGGAGAGAGAATGTTCCCTAGAGCCTGCGTCTGCCAGGGGCTCCTGGGCGATTCTCACTTATTATCACAGAGACACGTGAGGGCCACTATTCTCTCATTTTGCCCATAAATAAGCTGATTTTGAGAATTGAAATATATTTGAAATATGTATTGTGTAAATTTAAGGTGTACAACATGTTGATTTGACAGATTTATACATTATAAAATGATTGCCACTGTGATGATAGCACCTCTGTCACATCGCATAGTTATCCTTTCTTCCTTGTGGAAACAATTAAGACCTAGTCTCACAGAAAGTCTGGTTATGATACAGCATTGTCTACAGTCACTGTGCTGTGCGTTAGCTCTCCAGGGCTTATTTGTCTAGTAGTTGCAAGTTTTCACCCTAAGCAATATCTCTCCTATTTCCCCACCTTTAGCCCCTGAAAACCACCATTTTACTCTCTCCTTTTGTGCGTTCAGCTTTTAAAATTATTTATTTATTATTTTTTTAAATTCTCATCTGAGNTCTCCTTTTGTGCGTTCAGCTTTTAAAATTATTTATTTATTATTTTTTTAAATCCTCATCTGAGGATATGTTTTTATTGGTCTGAGAGAGAGAGGAAGAGAGAGAGAGAGAGAGAGAGATACATAGATGTGAGAGAGAAAGGGATCCATTGCCTCCCGTAGTCTCCCAGGGATGGAACCGGCAACCTGGGCATGCGCCCTGACCTGGAGTCGAGCCTGCAACCTTTGGTGTGCGGGATGATGCTCCGCCAACTGAGCCACCCAGCGGGCAGGTCAGCCCTTTTTAGATCCTACCTGTAAGCGATTCACACAGTATTTGTCTTTCACTGTCTGACTTTTCTCATTTAGCATAATGTCCTCCAAGTGCATCCATGTTGTTGCAAATGGTAGGATTTTCTTCTTTCTCAGGATTAATAATATTACTTCCATTATACACACACACACACACACATATATNTCTTCTTTCTCAGGATTAATAATATTACTTCCATTATACACACACACACATACATATATACACACACACACAATCTTTACCCTACATCACCCTTCGTCAGGGAGATGTGAACCAGAACCACAGTGAGTGCCACTGCACACTTTGAGAGTAACTAGTATTCAAAAGACAAGGAAAGAGCAGGGACGATATGGAGAAAACAGAACCTCGTGCACTGCTGGTGGGAATGTAAATGNTACACACACACAATCTTTACCCTACATCACCCTTCGTCAGGGAGATGTCAACCAGAACCACAGTGAGTGCCGCTGCACACTTTGAGAGTAACTAGTATTCAAAAGACAAGGAAAGGGCAGGGACGATATGGAGAAAACAGAGCCTCGTGCACTGCTGGTGGGAATGTAAATTGGTGCAGCCACTGTGGAAAACAGTCTGGAGGCTCCTCAGAAATTAAAAATAGGGTGATTATATGATCCTGAAATTCCCCTCTGGGTGTTTAGCCAAAGGGAGTGAACGGAGAGGGAAGCAACACTNGGGTGATTATATGATCCTGAAATTCCCCTCTGGGTGTTTAGCCAAAGGGAGTGAACGGAGAGGGAAGCGCCACCTGCACTCCCGCGGCCCTTTCAGTGGCATCAGTCACAGAGCCGAGTATGGAAACACCCCGAGTGACCATCGGTGGTGAAATGGGTGAGGAAATCGGTTTCTGGGAGGTGAGTCCACCTCGGGGTCATACAGCTTGAGAGTGGTGCGGCCGTCGGAACCCAGAGCCAGTACCCTCCCCGCCTGCCCGCCCCGGCCCTGGAAAGGACCGAGTGTGAGTTTGGAGCCCTCTCCATCCTGGAGGTGCCCAGGGTCCTTCTCTTTCCTGTGGCTGAGAGACACTGAGCTCTTGTGACTTAGCAGGGTAGAGTCTCTTGAAGAAAATGACCAGGTCTCACTTTGACTTTAATGTCCTGAAGCTTGGTTACTCTTCATTAAATTACTTAAGCGATCCCTTCCAAGCTACTTTTCTCACAAAGAGAGCCAGCCTGGAGATGGCCATGACCCCTCTGCAGTGCCTCAGACGCTGGGGGAGGCCTCCCTTCAGGTGGGGGTGGTGGGGTGGTGATGCGCTTGTACTCCCTGGGTAGGGGAGGGGTCAGCCAGCTGCCCCCGCAGCCTCGCCCTCCGGACACCCTCACCAGGGGCCCCGCAAGGTCCTCTCCGAGCGCCTGCTGGGGTCTGAGGGGGAGCGGGCGGGCCTCCGGCCCGACAGGAGCACAGGCCATGTCCTCTAAGGGCGTGTTTCCCTCCCTTCCTTTCCTAGGCTAATGGCGTCAGTATACTGAATTCTAATACATTCCAAAACCCTCAACACTGAAAGAGTTGTTAACAAATGAATATATCAGATATTATATTTTATTCATAGAGCTAGAGTGCGGGATGCGCGCCCCTCTAAGGCAGTTCGGTTTCCCATGGATTTGGTTCAGGCTGCAGGGCTATGTCTGGCCTCTCGTGTGGCCTGATGTGGCCTCTGCCTGTGTAAACGCCAGGTGAGAAAACAGCACTTGCTTTCATCTGGGAGGAAGGTGTTAAAACAGACCTTGCAACTTAACTAGACAGAAAGTAATGCATGATTTATTCACATACTGCTTTATTACAAAATGCTCCTAACCGTTGCAAGTTCACATTAGGTACCTGGTATTCAGAGAAGTGGTTTGATTAAATAGGTACACACTGGAACTCTCACCTCTTTTTGAAATTTAGATTTAATGTTTTCTTCTAAAGAACTTACCATTTAAGAAAAGAAAAAGGGGCTCATGCAGGAGCACAGGCAGCTCCCATCCTCACATGGTCACTTCAGGGCACACTGCACAGTCAGTGCGTTTGGTAAAAAGGGGTGTTTGGATATGGAAGGGGGACTTATTCTAGCAGACCCTGTGATTGCATGGTTCTGAGCAAGGTTAAGGGAAGTAGCTGAAAGCAGGGTGGTGTTCACATTAAATCAAGTGAGCCCAAAGGACACCTGGCAGCAGGCTCTGAAGAATCTGGGGCTCTGCTTTCTGTGCCCTATTGGACAGAAGGCTCTTCTGGGGCCTCTGTTTCCATCAGGGAGCTTGAGTGTGGTGGCTGTGACCTTCGGGAGGACTTCAGGAAGGACCATGAACTCAGATGCCCTCAGAGGCCAACCAGGTGTCACAAAGCAGTGGAGCTACTAGACTGAGCAACGGGGGGCAGTGGGCACCACAGTCACCTGCAGATCACAGTTTCTGCTTCCAGATATCTCGCTCAAGAGGGTAAACACTGTGCTGGCCAAAGCAAAGATGGCTTTCGTCTGCATGAAAGAGGTTGCCCCTCTTCGGAGATGCACTCTCTATCTACAGCTCTGGCCTTATGTCTTTCTTCCTTAGCTTTTCTCAAAACCTCTCCTCCCGCTCTTCCTGCAGGGCATCCTGAACTATCTCCCTTTCTTTCTGCCTCCCTCTTTCTTGTCTAGTCTCTCTGAGCAGCTGCTTTCCTGCCTCTGCACCCGAGTATGTGAATATTGCCCCCAACTGGCCAGACTCATTTGTGCTGTCATCCCAGCAGCAACCAGGTTGGATTCTACACCGAGACTCACCTCACCTGCTGGGGGACCTGTCGACACAGCTAGGACATGTCCTGCCTGCCACACACTACTGCAGTCCCCACATCACTCCCCAGACTTGGTGGCTGTGCCTAATGATGGGATGGCCAGGGAGCTGAGAAGAACGACAGATGACTGTTGTCACTATTGTGACATTGGTCAATAAACTCTTCCTGTGCTCTGAGTCCAAGTTCTGTTACCCATGGAGTAGAGATTAAATGTGGTCATCTAGAGGAAACTGCCCAACACACTGCCATTCATTCCCCAAACGTTCGTCTACCAACACAGCAAGTTCTTGCTGTTCAGAGCTAGCAGTCTGTTGTCCTGTCCGTTACCAGGGAGTCACCACCTACATTCTCATTGTCTTTAGTTGATACATGATATAAATGCTTTCCTCCCTATTAACTATATTTAAGGTTTATTTATCTCTGTTCCTGGACTGACAAGACTAGACAGCCTTCGATCTCAGGGGCAAGATGCTTCCCTTCCTGTCCAAGATCCAGTGTTGCACCGTGTACAGAGAAGCCTTTAGCAAAAGGCCTTGGGGATGGGTTTCACCTTTACATCATTTAGGATTCATATTTGGGGATCACTGTGGTCAGACCCTATGAACATATTCACTGGGTGATGCTCAGCATGTTTAAGAGTGACTGTCTCACTCAGGTTGACAGTTGCCACTCTGCTAAACATTGGACTCAATCCCCCCATGTTAGTTCACAGCCTAGCTGTTTGTTTTGCTGGGAAATGCTGGGAAACATGAACTTCAGCACCTAAGGCCATGACAACTTGTAAGAAGATTGGACTCAATTCCCCCATGTTAGTTCACAGCCTAGCTGTTTGTTTTGCTGGGATCTGCTGGGAGACCTGAACTTCAGCACCTAAGGCCATGACAACTTGTTAGAACTTCTACGAGGGGAAATGCACCCTGTGTTAGACGAGTTACGCCATCCCCTTCCCTTTGTGTTTTACTTGTTTTACATTTGTTGTTCCATTTACTGTGCTCCCTGTGAGAATCACAGTAGCAGCTGGGATCATCTGCTTCATACCCTTAACAAACAAACCTGATAGCTATTTTAGAAAAACATCATAATCAAGCAGGGACCAGGTGTCTAGTCTTCCCTGGGGCACTGACTGCTACTCTCTCTGCACCTGCAGGTGCTCCAGGCAGGGAAATCGCCACCTGCCTGCTGCCTGCATCCAGCACGGTCCCCAGGGGCTCCGAGGAGAGTGACAAAGCATTGCTTTCCCAAGTTGTTCTCTCAGCGGGATTGGGAGGAAGGGAAAGCCTGTGATCTTGAGACAGATCTGTGGTGCTTTCCTAGTCACAGAAATAAGAACATTCTGAGGAATGTGCAGACATGTGAACCCCTCAGGTCCCCGAAATCTCCTGAACCACTCAAAGATCTTCAAGAACTCTTATTTTTTACTGAGAAATTTTTCAAAATGAGGTGTCTTCATTGTTCTCATGCACCTTTTTTTTGTATAAACCCAAGTTTACATCTTTACATTTATTTGTCCTAAAGTCCAGTTGACTATGTTCATCCCACGGTGTGAGCAGATTAGAGGGAATTAGACTTCAGGTGACCTCCTGTGCTTTTGTTGTCTTTTCACTGTCCTCTCATCCTGAGATTCTCTAAGAACATAGAATAACTTATTTTATTTACACCCGAAAGCTGAGTTTTCCTTCACCCTCAATGGCTCAAAACTCAGAATTAGCAAGTTGAAAGAGCGATAGTGGCTAGAAGTTCACATGAGTGAGTGCTTCTGGTCACCTCATAATCAACACTTAGGAATTGCAGCTGCCTCCTCTCTTTAAAAAGACCTATCAAGTTCACTGCATTTGCCTTTTTGTTTCCCCAATTTTGATAAAAACTTGGATACAGCAAAATATTTCTCTTCTTTGGGATAGACAATAGGCTTAATTGCATTGGTATTGACAACTGATACCTGGTCCTGGGGTGACAACAGGGAGTGACAGAGAGATCAGCATGTAGCAGGACTGTTTTCACTAAGGGGCCAGGCAAACCTGCTGGCTGGTGGGCCTTCACCTGCTCTCTGGGGGGCTGCTGGGCCGTGGTCTTGGCTTGTTTCTGTGCTCTTTATTGAGCACATACTGAATGCCTTCATTCTTTAAAGTGCTCTACAGTTCACAGTCCTTTCTCACCACCCTACTCAGCTCCACATTTGCAGAGGAGGTGCAGAAAAGAAGGTCATTGCCCAAGGCCACTTCATTGAAGGGGAGGAGATGGGTTTCAAGCCCTGCCCAACTCCAAAACCTGTGCTCATCACTGTCACACTACCTGGCCAACCAGCCAAAAAGATGGCATCCACAGAAAGAGCTGGTGGCTCAAGAAAGCACACCTTCTGGTTAAATCTCCTCTGAGCAAAGTGAAAATCAATTCTTTATCAAGGTGAACTAGATTAACTTCTACCCAAGATTATTCTAGGCTATTACAGTAAGACAGTTTCCTTTTTCCCTCTTTAATGCCATTTGTCAGAGGAATACAGCATGATCCGTTTTATGTGTGTCATGATAGGACACACACACAGACGCACAAACAGATGCTCATGGGCACTGACTCCTCCTAACCAGCACCTTGTAAAATGTGCCCCCCTCACCATCCTGCCCAGAGGCCCCTTCCATCACCTGGCAATTCCGCTTCTGCAGGTGCCAGGGATGTGGCTGTCACTTGAGTTTTTCTCAGGTGGCCTTTGTCACCTGCAGTGAAAACACCTTAAGGAATGATGTGTAGGTCCACCTGCTAAGATGACTACAAGCTCTGGTGGGTTTTGCTGGTTTCTCCTCCCATCCCAGCCTTGGGCCAGCGGACAGGGATTACGATGAGTTTTCCTTCCTCCCCTTTTCTCCCTCGCGGTGGAAGGAGGAGCATTAGGGAAACACTTCTCCTCAGTTTAGCAGCTCTGTAGAAACCATTTCCTTTTTAACCTCTCCTCCAAAATTCAGGCGGGCTATTTGAATAAGTCTTGAGTCTCTGTGCACAGATTCCCCTCCAATTAATAGCCTTCAAAGCCATTTCAGATTTTGCCAACAATTTGATGTTTGGGTGTTAAGAAAAGGTGCAGGTGAATTAACAGGTGGGGGCGTCGAAAAAAGACAGAGGAACTATGGTGAGAGAGCAACCCAAAGAATGAGTCCAAACTAATATAAACTATTGAAATCAATAACTGAGGGAGAAAGAGCAACTCTCCTTTTCAGAACAATTTTGATGAAGAAATGTAGAGGAAATGAAGGGAATAGAGAATCACCATGGGAATATCACAGTAGTAATTGCTGCAGGCAGAATCCATTCATGAATAATAAAATTAGAGGGTGAAACTTTAAGGAAAAGCAGGATATTTGCATAGCCCCAAAAATATCCCTCCAAAAAATCACTAATTATTGTGGGTTTAAACATGACCGCAAATTCCTTGATGGCTCCCCCTCTGCCCCCAGATGGAGCTGAATTTCCTGTCCTTGCATCTGGGATGACTGGGGGACTGACGGGAAGTGGCGACTGCAGAGGAGAAACAAACACCACAGCGACCCTGTGGCCAAGGTTCACATCACTGCGAACAGGCAATGTTGATGCCACACGTCCCGGACACAATGTGATAGAAGGACATCGCCTGTGTGGCACACTTCCCCTAACTCCACAAACTTCAGTCTATTCATGAGGACGCTGTAAACAAACTCAAATTCAGGAACATTCTACAAAATACCCAACTACTCCTTTAATATGCCTCGCTCGCGTGTCATGATGGACACGGAAGATGAGGAAAGACGGGACAAACTGCCACAGACTGAAGGACACCAAAGAGACATGATGCATATACACACACGCATCCTGGACTGAACCCTAGAACACGAAACAGGACGTTAGTGGAAAACTGGAGGAGCCTGAGTAAAGCCTACAGTGAGTTTTCTTGTATCAATGTGAATTTCATACTTTTGGTAAATGTACTTGGTTATATGGGATATTAACAGTAGGAAAATCTGGGCGACAGATTTGCAAGTTTGTCTAAAGCTAAAACGATCTCAAAATAAAAAGGAAAACAAGCCTTTGTGCAAGAGCGTATACATCTTCCTGACACTCCTGAGGGCTATGGATTCAGGCTGAGTGTCTCGCTGAAGAATGTTTCCCGCGAACACGGAGATGTCCCGTCCTGAAGCCAGTAGCATCCTGGAGCTCAGGCTGGGCATGGAAAGAGCCCTGGGCGAGGACTTGGGAGACCTCTACCTTCCACATGGGCAAGTTACTTGAACTAAGCCTCTGTTTTCTCATCTATAAAATGGAACAATATATTCTTTCACAAGCATAATGAGTTTTTGTTGAAGAAGGTGCTGTGGTAAATGTTTAGGACCCGACACAGTAAATGCTTGATAAAATTATGGGCTGTCTAATATACAGCCATAGTGTCAATTACCTACAAACCGAGGGCCATGGACTCAGGCGTCTACGGGGTCTGGGTGTGTTTAGAAGGCTCCATGGCAAATCCTAGAACACAAGGGCTTTGAAGGGAGGCACTGACACTCAGCTCCAACTGACTGTGGCCAGTGGAGCAGCTATTTGAGTTTTCCAAGAGAAGCTGGAAACCCTGATTTTATAAAATGTGTAATCTTATCTTTAAATTGTTGATAATGAGCTTTAGACTTTTAAAGCACTCTATGGACCATGAAAACATGCCTGTTGGCCGAATTTGCCCTTTTCAGTCACCAGTTTTTGAGTCCGATATGGACTAATGGGGAAAATCTCTGAGATCCCCATGCCTTAGGTTCCAGGAGAAACATACACTGGGCACATGTGCAGTTAAAATAAAACACCACAGAGCAAAAGCAACTGGAGTTTAGCTTCTTCTCTCTCCCAGGTCCCTGCTAGGCACTGTGGGTTTATATTGGCAAGATCCAGGCTGTTTCATCTGATGTCTAGTCACTAGTTGGGGTGGGAGGGGACTGGGAGGCCATCCTGCCCCGCACAGAGACCCCCTGGGTCTGTGTCTCCCAGTCACACAGAGAGCATCCATGCCTGGCTGAGTTGGCACAGGGGCCAGGTCTCCATTCTCCTAGACTTGGACCACATGCTGTTGCCCCATCAGCTAGATTCTAAGCTACCTTGGGGCAAGGATCTTGCTTAATAGGGTGCCCTTCACACAGCGGGTCACAGGCTTGCTTGTCCCACACACAAAACACCTGTGATTCCCTCAGGCTGACACCGTTCATACAGTCGGTCAAAAGTGTCCAATGAATTTTGAGTTAAAAGTGTAACTTCTCTAGCAAATTTTATATTCTATTCCTATTAAAAAAGCTATAAAGGGTGAGTTGGTTGGCGAACATAAAATATTTGGCTAAAGCATTGTTTCACCTCAGCCCCCTATACCCCAAACATCTAGCCCAGTGGCGATTGGACAGTGACTAATCAATGTTATTTTTTCTAAACAGAAAATGGACTGTGCATCTCTTTTAAAGGAGTGAGTACGAGCCAGAGTCTGATTGCCTGAAAATAGTTGTGTTTCCAGAAATATTTTTTTTCCTTTTAGATAACAGAATATCTGGAAGGAAGGCTCCTTAATCATCTCTCTTTCCCTGTTGAGGGAGAGTAAAATCCCGTGGTGATTGTCCCACAATCCCGTCCCACAGGTGTGCTTTCTAAACAAGCCGGTGATTCTGATCAATAGAGAGTGATTCCTTAGAAACCCAAGTGTGTGAGGGCAGCTGAGTCTAAAGGCCCAAATTCAGGGGGACTGTCGGGGTGGGCGGGAGAGCGGGGAGCAGGCTGTGAGGGGAGCAAACAGCTGCGCACTTGAAGGTGCTGAAGGAAATAAGATACTTGAGAGCAAAAGTAATGACAGAACAGCATTCACTTTCCTTTTCCTCCCCGAGCCCTGCAGGGCGGTTTGTCTCTTTGTTTCCCATTGCTGGGCTGGCTCTTATATTTGGAGATACATATGAAACTTATTGCATGCCATAATTTTCTCAATTGCTCTCTTCAGAAAAATCCCCCAAGTGATCTGGTCCACGGGTTTCAAAGTTTTACACTGTTAGCAAAGATGCTCCTTTAAGACTGCATTTGGCAGCATGTAAATGTAGCACAGGCAGGCCGCAGAGCCCCTCAGGAGGATCTGAGACTAACAGCAAAGTCCTTTCCCTCCTCTCCTGTGGCAGCCAGCTACACTCCCCAAGGTGTCCTGTGAATGGTGCCCCGTCCTTCCCCCTGAACGAAGCCTGGTGTGTAAGCGCAGGGCGGGGCGGCAGTGGGTTTACCGTAGTTCCTACTCAGAGGAACACAGTCATTAACAGGGAACAGCACAAGAATTCACTCTGTTTTGTGCGTTCACAACTGTGAACCCGCTCTTGCCCCACCCTATGCACGTATAACGTTTTCTTTTTTGCAGCAGGACCACACTACATACACTGTTCTGCATTCTGATTTTTCACTTAAAATCTCTCCCTGCCAGCCACGTGGCTTTTCACAGCCTCCACTGTGCACGGATTCGCCATCATTTACGTAACCATTCTTACACTGAGGGACCGTTTGGGTTCATTACACAAACACCCCAGAGCGAATCATTCATTTTCTTCACATATATAAGAATATGTGTAGCACAAACTCCTAGCAGTATAATTGCAGGTCAAAGCCCTGTGTCTTTGAAAGTTGAATGTATAATTGTTTATCGCCCTCTGATTGAGGGGCTGTTGGAACATCTGTGAACAGAAAACCCCCTTCCACAGAGCATCCTCCCACCTCCGCTAGGGCAGCAAAGACCAGGCTGGCAAAGTGTTTGGCTCTCAGTGAAAAGACACAAGCACAGCGACTGGTCTTGTACTCAGACACCACACCTGCATGCGCCCCCCCAAGACGTGACCTGGGAGAAGCTGGCACCCAGAAACACGTGTTGAATTAGTGACTAAACCCACCATGGCAGTGCTGACACAGAGACAGGGTGTGTTTCATTCAATTATGCTTCAAACATAAAAACTCAGCACTTGAACAAACAAACATTGACTTCAGCTCTATTGCATTCTGGTGCTGATAGGAAAGACGCAAACTCTGAGGCAAGTAAAAAAACTGTTCAAGTTCTAACAATCGATTGATATTCTAAATGGCCAAATGTACTTTTTGTTTTCCTGTTTTCTTTGAATAATTTTTGACATAGTTATTCCAACCATATTATTAACATACAGTTCTTAAATACATGTTTAAGGGCCTTTTATTTTGTGGGTTTCTTTACTGTTTAGAAACCTTATCTTTCAGAATTTGGCAGATTCTTCCCTTCAGTTTCCTCATCTGTGAATTGAGGTGTTTGGTTTAGAGGTTCAGCGAGGTTCTCTGGCTCTAACAGTCAGGGAAATCCATCAGCATCAAGGTCAAGGAAAGAGTCTGTACCTTCAACATGAGAGGGGCTTTGTATTTCAGTTATTTCACTGCCAAATGAGGATATATGCTTGCCATACCCACAGGCGAAGGGCAAATATGAATAACTGGACAGGCTTGTAGTGAAAGGACACTGTTCTTCGATAAAAAACAGTTCTATTTCTCTGCATTCCCCACAGCAGAGGCATTTTTACCAGTGTTTATATCTATTGGGAGAATTCATTTTATTTGCAGCAACTCATTACTAATTTGGAAAAGTCACAAATCCTATGGCAAGTCTTAAATTTACTTTACTAACATTTAAATTTAATTAAGTAACATTTAATGAGTAGTAGAACTCCCTTTTACAAATATTAATATAACCAAATGACATTTATTGAACCTTGACTTTCCATGAGGCTCAAGTGTTTATATCTAGTAAGGGGTTAGGTAATGGTCAATTGTATAAACTAAAACAAAAGAAAATTCCACAGTTTAAGTTCCCATGATCCAGGTTAGTCAGTCAAGGAAAACCCCAAATGGACGCTTAATATCCTGACCATCAGCTTTCTGAGAAGCTTCTATAATTCTGGCACCTCCAGTGAAGGTTTCCTGGGAACTAAGTTACTCACCATTCAATATGAGATATTGTCTGTGTTTTATTTAATCTTAAGAGAACTTTGTTCGTGAGATCAACACTAATTTCTGTTGTTGTTTTTGTCACCCTAACCTTAGACCCATGCAATATCGACACAGAAATTAGAGGGGAAACTCTCCTGGCCTGTGGAGATCTGCTCCCAACCTGGCACAGGGCAAGCTGTTCACAGTGGGGAGAACCTGAGTCCAGTGGACAACACAGGCACAGGAATAAGAAGTGTGGCTCTGTTTCCAGCCCCAGAGGTGAGCTGTTCCTACTCCTGACAACACAAACTCAGGACACCATACCTTGAAGATGAATTTGCAGGTGAACTAATCTTCTGCTGGGGTGCAGAGTAGGGCAAGTCCCACAGCCCCACTCCTGACTCCTCGGCTCTGACTTGTGAAGGCCACAGGCGCCGTCCTTTAATCGCACTGTGGCTGCCTCTATATATGGAGTGGAGCACTTACAGAAATCCCTCGACCTTTCAAGGTCATTTGAACCAAATTAGTAGCAGAATCAGACAACATCTTTCCAGGGACATTGAAGCCTTCCCTCGTGGTGAGAGATGCTCTAAACATCTCTTGCTACCCTACCCGCCAGGGCAGGAGAGCTTCTGTCTGTCAGGTCCCATGAGTGCTATGACTTGGCCTGAAACGAGAGATGCTTTAGAATATGCGCTGGATTGTACATGTGCTCTGTTGGTCTGAGACCTGTGAAAAGCCACTGTCTGCCCCTCGGTGTGCACAGGGGACTGGAATGGTGGGACAAGTCACTGTTGGGTGTACCATTACAGGAAGACTTAGGAAGGCATCTTGTTCTTTGGAGCCGTTAATCCTTGAACGGGTCTGGTGATGACATATCACGGCCCGTCTAGTTCTCTCCCAGGAATTGACCTTTGATGAGTGTTTTCCAATAAAATGCATCCAAGTAAGATTAACTTCTCATGTTAGAGTGGCTCTTATGCCATTACAGAGGAGAACATTTTGTTCTTAGGAAAACCATTTAGAATACTCTCTCCTCTGATAACAAAAATAGCTCTGGTTTTCCTCAAATACTTCTCCTGCCTACTAGGTGCAGGCCCATTACTTGGTTAGTGGGTCATAAATTTATAACCTACGTTGCACATGGCATCTCAGCTAATAGGAAAGCTCAGCTTTTACCTTGCTGAAGTGTTAAAATTTAATGTTGAATCTATAAAAGTAGTTGAATAAGTGCGTTTACTTTAAAATGTATTCCTAACAGCAAATCCAAGTTTTGGGGATGAGATCTTTTTTATCCTTACACAAGGATATATCTTTTATCGATTTCAGAGAGAGGGAGAGGAAGAGAGAGAGAGAGACATTCATGTGGGAGACTGACACCAATCAGTTGCTTCCTCCTACAGGCTGGAACCTGCAACCTGGGTATGTGCCTGACCTGACCAGGATGATTCTCCCACCAACTGAGCCACACTGGCCAGTGCGAGATTTGTTTTTTTAAAAGGAAAGAGAAGAGTTAATTCTGAAACCACTTTGCAGGGTACATCTTATAAGAAAAACAACAATTTGAATAGAGAAAACTCAATTAAAAATGTTTCCAAGGAGTACATTGAAATCACAGAAGTGACATTTCATATTTAGTATATATGTATCTTGCTTAAGGAAATGCAGTGAAACTGAGTAACTAGCACATGACAGATTATTAGATGAGTTTCTTTTCTTTCCCCTTCCCTCCTCTCCCCTTCCTCTTCCTCCTCACCCCTTCCCTCCCTTCCTTCTTCCCTCTA
>NW_015504965.1:5759-16766 GCF_001595765.1 Miniopterus natalensis | reverse complement strand
CCCTCTCCCTCTCCCTCTCCCTCTCCCTCTCCCTCTCCTCACTCTTTCCCTCTCTAACCCATTTTTCATGGATATTCCAAAGGCCTTGATGGTTATTTTGGTTACATGGGGTTCCTCAGTCTTTGTTTAAACCATTAGCAGGATTACAAGAGAAAGGTTACCCAAATATTTTTTATGTGGTGTTACTCCTCTTGGTTTATAGCAATTCTATAAATACTTAATCTACTAACATGGAATTTTGCCTAATTAATAATTTCCTGAAGTGAAGCAAATCATTAATTGAGCAAATTTAGTTCAACTGAAGTTTTAATCTATAAGTATTTGGATGTCTAAATTTTGACCTTACTTTCATATTTAACCTGATTGGGAGAACAGGTGCACCGAGAGATTAGGCCGCATGGCTCAGAAGAGGAAGCACTGGGATTTGAACCCAGGCTGTTCAACCCCTGAGGTCTTACTCAAAGGAGGTGTTCAGTTTCAAGGAAGTGTGTGACTCTGCCCCAAGCCCCAAGTGCTCCCACCATCCATTCCCCTACTGATAAAAGAAGGGGGAAAGAAGGGGGAAAACGATAGTCTATGCTCTCAGGTCAGAGGCCCTGCAGGATCCTCCTCCTGGAAGGTGGGCCAAGGGCAGGAAGAGCTGTCTGCAGTAGAGGCAGCCCCCACAAAGGGTCCAGCATGCAGGTGCACAGCTTGCTCTCCTCAGCCACTTTCAAGCATCACCTGCCTCTTTCCTCTCCTTCTCCAGAGATCTGGAGCCCTCACTGCACTGTTCCTTACAACTCCCTCCTTCTTTCCACCAAGACAAGACCTGAGAATGCTTCCTCCTCCCCAGCCACAAACATTCTTCTTTCAAATCCAGGTTACTTGTGATTTTCAAATTTTTTTCTATTACATTTTCTCTCAGGGCATATATCACTTTGATGAACAATCTTTATTTGTCATCATTATTACTTGTTTTACAAGATCCATTGCTCATCCTTTTCCATTCTCTTCATCCTACCCTCCTTGAAATTATTTTTCTGATATAAATGTCATTTGCTTACAAGACTTCTTCAACTGCATCCCAAATTGGGGATTCCTGTTGGCATTCAGTTGGTGACTATGGTCTTTGAATTGACACTCTATATGCCACATATGTGACAGATGAAGGGTTAATGTCAATCAGCAAAAGATAAATAAAGGAAGAACAATGGGCAATAAAAAATGGACAAAGGACTGAATGGGCTCTTAGAAGAAATTCAGATAGTGAATAAACATCTGAAATTCCAACTAACCTGATTATTAAAGAAATACAACGAAAAATAACAATACATTATTTGTCAGGTATTTGATAATAGAGTGAAGACCTCCAATGTTGGTGAAAATTTGGGAAACAGGAACCCTTTATACTCTGTTGGTGGGAGCCTAAATTAAAGAGTATGTACCATAATTTTTATTCATTTGGTGAAATAAATTGCTTTAATTTTCTAATGAGCGAAAGATTTTTGTAAAGTCTTTACTGGTGTAAAAGGTTGAAATAGCACAGATGTCTTTAGAGATGAGTTTAGACAGGAAAGTTTTCTGTCCAGGAGATTCCAAGTTGGAGGAAGATAGGGTGGAAGCTACACTGACACTCTCCCAGAACCAAACTGGAATTACAACTAAAATACAGAAAAATCACCCTGAATAATCAATTGCAACTGAAGACAAGCTGGAGAGCACCCTCATAACCCAGGAGGAAAAGGGGAGACCACATAGAGACTGGAAGGAAGTACCGAGGCACGAGAGGGTGGCTGGGCTCCCATAGGAAGCAGCTGAAGGTCTGGAGGGATATCAGCTGTGGGAGGTTCCCACTGAGAACTCTGGGGCCTAAAGCCCAAGCTGGGCACCCCAGCTCAGAGCACCAGAACTGAGAAAAATACTCACATAACATTTGGCTGTGAGAAGCACCCAGGTTTGTGTCTGCCAGGGTGAGACGGCTGGAAATGCAGGCACCCTCTTAAAGGGACCAACACATAAAATTCTGTGTGTAGCCACTCACCTTGGGTTCTGGTGGAGGCAGAGTGAACTAGAGCAGTGCAAGAAGAATCCAGGGTAGGCTAGCTGAGGGAATAGGTCTCAGAGGGCACCCATCCGGACCCCAGTGCTGAGACATTCTCCCATACTGCAGAGGATATCTTTCTCAGGCATTTACCTTCCAAGCAGCATTTGTCTGGGGGTGAAGCAATTGACCCACCCTGCTGGAAATCTTTGACCACACCTCATGTAGTTCCTATAGTTGAGGCTCATTAAGAGACTGAATGACAACCTCTGGGTACTTTGAGTATTTCCCTGATTTGCTTGTGGACCCAGGGCTAGAAAAGCAGACCTGGTGCACATCTTAGTCCTGTCCAAACACACCCTGGCCCAGCAGAGAAAACCACAAGCTGTGGAGTGTGGAAAACTTCAAACAGGGTACTCAAGGCCAGTTATAAACAGTGTTTGATACTGGCCTGCACCAGAGACTATCCAAAAGACTGGGAGCCCTAGCAGATCTACCTAATACATAGAAACAAACTCAAATAGCAGCCACAATGGGGACACAAAACAACAAGCCCCAAATGAAAGAACAAAAGAAGTCTCCCAAAAAAGAGCTAAACGCAAAGGAGATAAACAATCTATCAGATATAGAGTTCAGAATACTGATTGTAAGGATGCTCAACAACATTAAAAAAGATATAGAAACTATGAAGGAAATGAAGAATGACATAGTAGAAATAAAAGAACAACTACAACATTGGAAGGAATGAACAGCTGAGTAGGGGAAGCTGAAGGTCAGATGAGCAAATTAGAAGACAGGGTAGAAAAAAAATCCCTTGATCAGAGAACCAAAAAGAAAAAACAATTAAAACACAGGAGGAAAATTTAAGGGAACTGTGGGACAACATGAAACATCACAATATTTGCGTCATAGGAGTGCTGGAGGAGGCTGAAACTAAGCAAGGGTAGAGAACCTATTTGAAGAAATAATGGCAGAAAATGTTCTTAACCTGGTGAAGGAAAAAGTCACACAAGTTAAGGAGGCACAGAGAGTTCCAAACAAGAAGAATCCAAAGAAGCCAAAGACCGGACACATCATAATTAAAATGCCAAAAATCCAAGACAAAGAGAAAATCCTAAAGGCAGCAAAAGAAAACCAAGCTGTTGTCCACAGAGGAGCTCTCATAAGACTGTCAGCTGATTTCTCACCAGAAACTCTACAGACCAGAAGGGAATGACTTGAAGTATTCAAGGGAATGCAAAACAAGGATATGAAACCAAGACTACTCCATCCAGCACGGCTATCATTCAAGATAGACGGTGAAATAAAGAGCTTTCCAGACAAAAAAAAAGGCTAAAGGACTTTATCACCACCACACCAGCATTGCAGGAAATGTTAAAGGGACTGCTGTAATAAGAAGTTGTAATAGAAAGAAAATGAAACATAGGCATAAAGAAATAAAATGGCAATAGATAAGTACCTATCAATAAGAACCTTAAATATAAATGGATTAAGTGTCTCAATCAAAGGACACAGGGTAGCTGAATGAATAAGAAAACAGGGTCCAAAAATATGCTGTCTACAAGTCACCCATCTCAAAACAAAAGTCTCCCACAGGCTGGGAAAACCCTCAAACACGTCTGGAGGACTTTAAAGGAGAGATCGACAGCAATACAGTCATATTAGGGGAGTTTAACACCCCGCTGAGTTCACTGGATAGATCTTCCAGACAAAAAGTCAACAAGGAAACAGTGACTCTAAATGACACACTAGATCAGATGGATTTAATTGACATTTACAGAACATTCCACCTCAAAGCTGCAGAACAGGCATTCTTCTCGAGTGCACACGGGATATTCTCAAAGAGAGACCACATCTGAGGGCACAAAACAAGTGTCTACAAGCTTAAGATGATTGAAATCATCTCAAGCATCTTCTCAGACATTTACACAATGGAATACTATGCAGATGTAAAAACAAAGGACCCCTTACCCTTTGAGACAGCATGGTTGGACCTGGAGAGTATTACGCTAAGTGAAATAAGCCAGTCAGAGAAAGATAAGTGTCACATGATCTTATTCATATGTGGAATCTAGTGAACAAAATAAACGGATGAACAAAATAGATTCAGAGACATAGAAGCACAGAACAGACTCATGAATCTCAGACGCAAGGTGAGGATGGGTGGGAGGGGAGAGATTAACATAAGTATTTATATGCATATATGCATAATCCATGGGCACATACAATAGTGGGGTGAAAGTCTGGAGGGAGGGGTACAGAATGGAGGGGTTCAATGGGGGGGAAAGGGGACATTTGTAATACTTTGAACAATAAACATAAATTTAAAAAAAGTTTTGTCTCCACCACCATTTCCTCCCCCCCTGCCCCCATGTCACTCCTCTCTCTAAATGAAACCANGAAAGGGGACATTTGTAATACTTTGAACAATAAACATAAATTTAAAAAAAAGTTTTGTCTCCACCACCATTTCCTCCCCCCTGCCCCCATGTCACTCCTCTCTCTAAATGAAACCAGTTAACCTTTTGTTGTGCATCTTTCTCATGGTTTTCAATCATAGGCATGCAGATGTGTGTGGGTACACACACATATATTCTTATTGAGTGGACTCACACTACTTATATAAATCTTCAACTTGCTTTAGTCACTTAATCTGTATGTTTATGTTTTTTCCACATCAAGACTTACATAATGATGGCATTCCTTTTCATGGATGCACGGTCCACCTGGCAACACTCTAGTCTCATTGGGAGGAGGCAGTTTGCCCCCTGGGGTATATATGGACAATGTCTAGAAACCTCTATGTTTGTCACAACTGGAGAGATGTGTGTGCTGCTGACATTTAATGGGTAGATTCCAGAGATGCCACTAACTAAGCATCTCATGATGCACAGAACAGGCCCCGCTTCAAAAAATTATTGAGCTTAAAAGTTAATATTGCTGAGGTCAGGAAACCTTGGGTTATAACAGAAAATTTCCCTTATTTCTAAGTATTGAGATTTTGTTAATCAATTATCATAGATAGCATCTTTACCTACATTGTGCAAGTCAGTGGTAGAGGCAGTGTCTGTGGGTACCCAGCTTGTGTAATATTGGAGTCCTACTTAGGAATGTGATTATGAAACTGAAAACATAAAGCTGCAGTGATCCTTGCAAGTGAGTAGCTTTGAAGCTTCAGTAGCTTCCCAGTAAATGGTTTGTTTCAATTATTTTTGTAGGACAGATTACTAGAGGTAAAAAATTGCTGAGTCTGTGAGCATGATCTTGTCACAGACTGTCCCCTGCAAAATCCATCTGTTGAATTCTAAACTCCAACATTATGATAGTTGAAGGTGAGGCCTTTGGGGTTTGACTAGGTCATAAAAGTCATTCAGTCTGTGGATCATTCACTAATCTTACTAATTGGATTAATGCCCTTGTGAAAGAGGCTCCTCTTACCCCTTCTACCATGTGAGGGCCCATATGAAGGAGAGAGGTGTCTATGAACCCAGAAGTGGGCCTTTAGCAGACACCAGAGCCTGGCTGTGCTGGCTCCCTGACCTTGGACGTTTGGCCTCTAGATCAGTTATAAACAAATTGCTCTTGTTTATAAGCAACCAGTCTATGGTATTTTTGTTATAGCAGCCCAGCAGATGAATTTTAACTTAAATCATTATTGTAAATTTTGAGTCAGTCGTCCTGAGTGAAGATGGCAAAAGTTGATGAAAACAGTAACAAATTAAAGTCAAATTTAAATAAGGCTAAAGTAAAGACCTACTTCTGCATGGATAAAAGTAAAAAACTTATTACATGGGAAACGGGTTGAGATTTGCAACAGCGTGGATGAAACTGAAGGGCATTCTGCTAAGTGAAAGAAGCCAGAGAGAGAAAGACAAATATTGCATATTGTCACTTATATGGGGACTCTACAAACAAAACAAAGGTGAAGTCATAGAAAGAGTAAAAGTGACTGCCCGGGGCTGGGGTTGGTGGAAATAGTGGAGAGAGGCTAGTAACCAGCTACAAACTTTCAGTTATAGGTGATAACACTGTGTTGTACCTGCAATTTGCTGAGAGTAGAACTTAAATGTTCCTACACAAAAATAAATAAAAGTAAATATGTGCTGTGAAAAAATGGAGTTGAGGACAGAGGAGATTCTGAGAGTATCAATCCCTGTGAAATGGCGAAACTCCTGAGAGAACTTTGGACTTTCAAAAGCTATGAAATTGGAGATAGGTGGGTTCAAACTAGAAGGTCCAAGAGAGTGGAGGGATGGGCCCTGCTAGGCTGGTAAGGGGGGCTGTGGTCCACCCTACTCCCTCTGCCCCCTTCCCCACACTCAGGAGCCCTTTGTGACCAGACCACAGCTCTGTGATGCAGGCCTCAGCCTCTATGCCATAAGCCACACCCAATGCTCAGTTACCTGAGGGCAGCCATGAGCTTCAGATGATGGAGAGCCATCTCGATTCTCTGAAATGCACCATTGCTGTCTGGCTGCACTCCACTCCTTCCTGGGTGATTGAGACCCTTCTGGGCATCGTGTGTGGAGCACTGCTCTTCTTTGTGCTAGTCCACTTCTTGGAGAGTGCACCACCCTCACCACCACTGAGGAAACAGAACCACCGGGATGGTAAGGAACTCTTGGCCCAGACCCAACAAAGGTTATCATTGTTATTTTTATTTTTTAATTTATTTATTATTTATCTTTATTCTTGAAAGTATTGCAGATATCCCCCTTTTCTTCCCCCATTGATCCCCTGCACCCAACATCCACTCCCCCCAGGCCTTTACTACACTATTGTCTGTGTCTGTGGGTTTTGCCTATATGCATATAAGCTCTTTGATTAATCTCTCTCCACCCACTCCCCCACTGAATCTATTTTGTTCCTCAGTCTGTTTTGTTCATCAGATTCCATATATGAGTAAGATCATGAAAAACTGAATCTCAAAGAATTGGAAAACCTGAATAGGCTAATAACAACTGATGAAATCAAAGCAGTAATAAAAAAAAACTCCCAGCAAACAAAAACCCTGGTCCAGACAGATTCACAGGGGAGCTTCCTAATTCTTTAAATTGTAGGGTTAGATAGTTTACTAAAAAGCTTTCTTGCTTTTTGAGGTAGGCCTGCAGCGCTGTGAACTTCCCCCTCTTAGGACTGCTTTTGCTGTGTCCGTAGATTTTGGGTTGTTGTGTGTTCATTTTCATTTGTTTCCAGGAAGTTTTTGATTTCTTTCTTGATCTTATTGGTAACACAATCATTGTTTAATAACATGTTATTTAGCCTCCATGTGTTTCAGTGTTTTTGAGTGTTTTCACTGTAGTTGATTTCTAATTGCATGTCCTAGTTGTCTGAAATGCTTGATATGATTTCAATCTTCTTGAACTTGTAGAAACTTGTTTTGTGTCCTAACATGTGGTTCATCTTTGAGAATGACCCATGTGCACTTGAGAGGAATGTATATTCTTCAGCTTTGGGATGAAATCTCCTGTAAATATCAATTAAATCCACCTGATCTAGAGTGCCATTTNGCACTCGAGAAGAATGCCTGTTCTGCAGCTTTGAGGTGGAATGTTCTGTAAATGTCAATTAAATCCATCTGATCTAGTGTGTCATTTAGAGTCACTGTTTCCTTGTTGACTTTTTGTCTGGAAGATCTATCCAGTGAACTCAGCGGGGTGTTAAACTCCCCTAATATGACTGTATTGCTGTCGATCTCTCCTTTAAAGTCCTCCAGACGTGTTTGAGGGTTTTCCCAGCCTGTGGGAGACTTTTGTTTTGAGATGGGTGACTTGTAGACAGCATATTTTTGGACCCTGTTTTCTTATTCATTCAGCTACCCTGTGTCCTTTGATTGAGACACTTAATCCATTTATATTTAAGGTTCTTATTGATAGGTACTTATCTATTGCCATTTTATTTCTTTATGCCTATGTTTCATTTTCTTTCTATTACAACTTCTTATTACAGCAGTCCCTTTAACATTTCCTGCAATGCTGGTGTGGTGGTGATAAAGTCCTTTAGCCTTTTTTTTTGTCTGGAAAGCTCTTTATTTCACCGTCTATCTTGAATGATAGCCGTGCTGGATGGAGTAGTCTTGGTTTCATATCCTTGTTTTGCATTCCCTTGAATACTTCAAGTCATTCCCTTCTGGTCTGTAGAGTTTCTGGTGAGAAATCAGCTGACAGTCTTATGAGAGCTCCTCTGTGGACAACAGCTTGGTTTTCTTTTGCTGCNTAGTTGTCTGAAATGCTTGATATGATTTCAATCTTCTTGAACTTGTAGAAACTTGTTTTGTGTCCTAACATGTGGTTCATCTTTGAGAATGACCCATGTGCACTTGAGAGGAATGTATATTCTTCAGCTTTGGGATGAAATCTCCTGTAAATATCAATTAAATCCACCTGATCTAGAGTGCCATTTAGTCACTGTTTCTCTGTTGACTTTTTGCCTGGAAGATCTATCCAATGAAGTCAGCGGGGTGTTAAAGTCCACAATCATGACTGTATTGCTGCTGATTTCTCCCTTAAAGTCCTTAAGGTTATTATTGATAGGTCCTCATTTATTGCCATTTTCATTCTTTATGACTATGTTTCTATTTCTTATTATTACAGTGGTCCCTTTACATTTCTTGCAATGCTTCTATTTCTACTTCTAATTACCTCAGTCCCTTTCACATTTCCTAAAACGCTGGTTTGGTGGTGATAAACTCTTCTAGCCTTTTTTTGTCCCAAAAGCTCTTTATTTCACTATCTATTTAGAATGATATCCTTGCAGGGTAGAGTAGTTTTGGTTTCAGATCCTTGTTTTGCATTCCCTTGAATTGTTCATGCCATTCCCTTCTGGTATGCAGAGTTTCTGATGAGAAGTCTCCCAAAGCCTTATGGGAGCTCCTTTGCAGGTAATAGTTTGCTTTTAAGATTCTCTCTTTGTCTGAACTTTTTGGCGTTTTAATTATGATGTGTCTGGGTTTTGGCCTCTTTGGGTTCTTCTTGCTTGGGACTGTCTGTGCCTCCTGAACTTGTGTGACTTTTTCCTTCACCAGGTTGAGGACATTTTCTGCCATTATTCTTCAAACAGGTTCTCTACCTTGCTTACTTTCGACCTCCTCCGGCACTCCTATGATGCAAACATTGTTATGTTTCATGTTGTCCCACAGCTCCCTTAAACTTTCCTCCTGTGTTTTAATTGTTTTTTCTTTTTGGTTCTCTGATCAGGGATTTTTTTTCTACCATTTATTTGCTGATCTGATCTTCAGCTTCCCCTACTCTGCTGTTCATTGTTTCCAATGTTGTTGTCCTTGTCTTTTAATTTCTACTACATCTTTCTTTATTTCCTTCATAGTTTTTTTTTTTTTTTCCCATGCTGTTGAGCATCCTTACAATCAGTATTCTGAACTCTATATCTGATAGATTGTTTATCTCCTTTGCATTTAGCTCTTTTTCTGGAGACTTCTCATGTTCTTTCGTTTGGGGCTTATTTTTTTGTATTCCCATTTTGGCTGCTGTTTGGGTTTCTTTCTATGTATTAGGTAGGCCTGCTAGGACTTAGTCTTTTTGGACGGTCACTGGCTGGCCAATACCTGATGCCCTTTGTGAGAGGCCTTGAGTACTTTGTTTGGAGCTATCAACAACCCAAGGCTTGAGGTCCTGTCTGTTGTGGTTGGGTGTGTTTGGCCAAGACCAAGATGCACACCAAAGTCTGCTTTTCCAAGGCCCAGGTCCATATCTGGTGAAGTCTCAAAGCACTCTGAGGTGTGCCTCTGCCTGCAGGCTGATTGTTCTGATTCTCTTAATGAACCTAAGGATGTAGAAACTCCACAGGGTGGGGCAGCTGATTGTTATCACTCTCTTAATGACCCTCAGGCTGTCAAAACTCCACAGGGTAGAGCCGGAGGCTTTCCAGCAGGGAGGGACAATTGATTTCACTCAGGCAAGAGCTGCTTGGAAGGTAAATGTCTGCCTCTGCAATATGGAGGAATGACTCAGCACAGGAATCCAGAGGGGTGTCCTCTGAGCTCTATCTGCAGACTCTACAACCCTAGATTCTCCTCACACAGCTCCAGTCCACACTGCTCTCCATCTGCTGAAGCCCAAGGTGAGTGGCTACACAAGAAACTTTGTGCATTGGAGCTTTAAGAGGGTGCCTGCATTTCCAGCAATCTCTCCCTGGCAGACAGAATCCCGGCTGCTTTTCCCAGCCAGATGTTATGTGGGCACCTTTCTCAGTCCTGGTGCTCTGGTCTGGGGAGCCCAGCTTGGGCTTTAGTCCACAGACTCCTCAGTTGGAACCCCCACAGCTGAGATTTCCCTCCAGCCTTTAGCTGCTAAATGTGGGAGGCCAGCCAGCCCTCTCATGTATCTATGCTTTCTACCTGTCTTTATGAGATCTCCACTTCTCCTCCTTGGTTATGAGGGTGCTCTCCAGCTCATCTTCAGTTGCAGCTGATTGATTATTCAGGATGAATTCCAGTTTGGTCCTGTGAGAGTGTCAGTGTAGCTTCCACTCAATCTGCTGCCATCTTTAATCTCCCAGGTTATCTTTTCTCTATTCTTATTTCCACTTTTCTGAATTACCAAGAGAGACTCCAGAGTTGGGAAAGAATAGAACTTCATCCTTCTGGGAACAAGCCAGGTGGGGCAGGGATTAGAGGAGGTGTGAGGGTTTCTATGCAAAGATCTCCGACTAGGAGCCCAGATATGGTGGAGGGCTCTAGGCACAGCCCCAAATGCAGTGACCAGTGGCCAAGGGCTGGATTCTAAGAGCTGGATCTCTGTGGGGCACAGAGCCTGAGCCTTGCTTCACCAGCTGCCTTCCCATGGCTATTATTTCAGGTGAGCCTCCTCTGTGTTGGGGATAATCCAAAGGCAATGTGGGGACCCTGAGAGTCGAGGATGGCAGAGATCTCAGACCACCTACATGGCTCCTGACCTGCTTCTTCAAAGTTGTCTCCCCTCTCATGGACACGGACAACAGTGTGGGGACAGGGGTGGGATTTGGGGGTA
>NW_015504964.1:50518-63739 GCF_001595765.1 Miniopterus natalensis | reverse complement strand
CCTCCCTTCCTCTTTTTTTGTTAATCTTCATCCAAGGATATTTTTTCCATTTCTTTTTTAGACAGAGTGGAAGGGAGGGAGGGAAGAGGAGGAGGAGGAGAGAGAAACACCAGTGTAAGAGAGACATATCCATTGGTTGTCTCCCACATATACCTGGACCAGAGCCAGGGACAGAAGCTGCAACTCAGGTACCTGCCCTTGACCAGGAATGGAACCTGTGACCCTTCCGTGCGTGGGCTGATACTCTAACCACTGAGCCACACCAGTCAGAGCTTCAATTTTTTTCTTCAATGCCTTATAATTTTCCAAGTACAGGTCTTTTAAACCCTTGGTTAAATTTATTTTTAGGTTGTTGTTTTTTTTCTTGATGCAGTTGTAAATGAAATTGTTTTCTTAGTTTCCCTTTTGATAGTTCATTATCAGTGTATAAAAATGCAATGGATTGCTGGATACTTATTTTCTATCAGCTACTGTAATGAATTCATTTATCAGTTCTAGTAGCTTTTTGGTGGAATCTTTGAGGTTCTCTATGTACAGAATCATGTCATCTGCACATGATGACAGTTTTATTTCTTCCTTTCCAATTAGAGTGTTTTTTATTTCTTCTTTCTTTCTAATTTTTGTGGTTCCTTCCAGTACTATGTTGAATTAAGAGTGGTGAAAGCAGACATCCTTGTTTGTTCCTGATCTTAAGGGAAATGACTTTACTTTTTGTCCTTTGAGTATGATATGGGCTGTAGGTTTGTCTTATATGACCTTTATTAGGTTGAAGTATGTTCCTTCCGTTTCCCACTTTGCTGAGAGTTTTTATCATAAATGGGTGCTGGATTTTGTCAAATGCTTTTTCTGCATCTATTGATTTGATCTTGTAATTTTTATTCTTTCTTTTGTTCATATGCTTTATTACATTTATTGATTTGCAGATATTGTACCAACCTCACGTCCCCCAAATAAATCCCACTTGATCGTGGTGTATGATCTTTTAAATGTATTGCTGGATCCAGTTTGCTAATATTTTGTTGAGGATTTTAGCATCTATATTCATCAGGGATCTTGGCCTGTAATTTTTTTTCTTGTAGTATCTTCATCTAGTTTTTGAATTAGGATAATGCCGGCCTCATAAAATGCTCATGGGAGTCTTCCCTTGTCTTGAAACTAGAGCTGTTTTTTCTGTTGATTTTTTAGAGAGAATGGAAGGTCGGGAGGAAGGAGAAGAGAAGGAGAGAGGGGAGGGGGGAGAGAGAAACATCGATGTGAGATTCCCTCTGTGGGCCAGTGGTCTAACCACTGACCCACACCAACCAGGGCTTCATTGATCTCTAGTATTTTCTTTTTTTTAGATTCTATTTCATTTATTTCTGCCCTGATCTTCATTATTTCCTTTCTTCTACTCCCTTTGAGCTTTTTATTTTTCTAGTTCTTCTAAATATAAAGTTAGATTATTTATTTGAGATTTTTCTTGTTTTTTGAGGTAGGCTGTAGTGTTAGGAATTTCCCTCTTAGGACTGCTTTTGCTGTGTCCCAATAGATTTTGAGTTGTGTTGTCTTGTTCATTTGTTTTAAGATATCCTTTGATTCCCCTCTCTTAATCTCATTGTTAATCCATTCATTGTTTAGTAACATGCTATTTAGTCTCTATGTCTCTCTGTGTATTACTTTTTTTTTTCTTCTGTTTTTTTTTTAATCCTATAATTAATAATTTTTATTGTGGCAAAATGTATATAAGATTTACCATTTCACCTACATTTAAGTAACAATTCAGTAGCAGTAAATACATTGACATTGTGCAACTATATTCACCATCCATATCAGAACTATTTTTTTGCTTCTCAGTTTTTCTTTTTTATTGAACGTATTGAGGTGACATTGGTTAATAAAATTATATAGGTTTCAGGTGTGTAGAATTCTATACTTTATCAACTGTATATCATTTTTTTCTTGTGATTGATTTTTATACCATTTTGGTCAGAGAACATTCTTGATATGATTTCAATCTTCTTAAATTTATTGAGACTTGTTTTGTATCTGAACATGTAGTAGTCTATCCTAGAAAATGTTCCATATGCACTTGAAAAGAATGTATATTCTGCTGCTTCAGGGTGAAATACTCTGAAGATACCAATTAAATCAATCTGATCTAGTGTGTCATTTAAGGCCACTGTTTCGTTTTTGATTTTCTGTCTTGAAGTTATATTCATTGACGTAAATGGGGTGTTAAAAATCCCCTACTATGCCTGTATTATTGTTGATCTCTCCATTTATGAACATCAAGATTTGTCTTATACATTTAGGTGATCCTGTGTTGGGTAAAGAAATGTCTACAAGGGTTATATCCTCTTGTTGGATTGCTCCCTTTTCATTATGTAGTGTCCTTTTTTGTCTTTTAATATAGCCTTTGTTTTAAAGTTTATTTTGTCAGATATAGGTAGTGCTACCCCAGCTTTTTTTGTTTTGTTTCATTCTCATTTGCATGAAATATCTTTTTCCATCCCTTTACTTTTAGTCTGTATGTCTTTCATTCTGAGGTAGGTCTTTTATTGACAGCTTATATATGGGTCTTGTTTTCTTATCTGTTCAGCTACCAAGTTTTTGATTGGAGCATTTAAGCCATTTATATTTAAAGTGATTATTGATAGGTACGTACATATTGCCATTCTATTCCTTTCCCTATGTTCCTCTTTTTTTCTTCTTCTTCTTGACCTTTAACAGTTCTTATAATACTGGTTTGGTGATAGCAAACTCCTTTAGCTTTTTCTTCTCTGGGAAGCTCTTTATTTCTCTGTCAAATTTAAATGATATCCTTGCTGAGTAGAGAGTGTGGTTGTGGTTGTACGTCCTTTCTTTCCATCACTTTGAATATTTCATACTAATCTCTTCTGGCCTAAAATGTTTCTGTTGAGAAATCAGATGACAGTTTTATGGGAGCTCCCTTGTCAGTAACAGACTGCCTTTCTTTTGTTGCTTTTGATATTCTCTGTCTTTAAACTTTGCCATTTTAATTAGGATGTATCTTGGTGGGGGCCTTTTTGGGTTGTTCTTATTTGGGATTCTCCTGGACTTGTGTGTCTTTTTCCTTCACCAGGTAAGGGAAGTTTTCAGTCCTTGTTTCTTTTAATAGGTTCTTGATCCCCTGCCCTTTCTTTCCTCCTCCTTCTGCTCCTACGATGAGGATGATGCTGTGCTTCATGTTGTCACATAGGTTCCTTAAACTGTCCTCATTTTTAAAAGTTCTTTTTTCTTTTTGCTGCTCTGATTGCCCTCTGCAACCTTGTCTTTCAAATCACTGATTCGATCCTGTGCTTCATCCTACTATTTCTTCATCCAGCTATTTCTTCTATTTCAGATACTCTGTTCTTAATTTCGGACTGGTTCTCTTTTAAAGCTTACATGTTCTTTTTCATGCTCACTATCTGTTTCTTTAAGTTCTCACTGATTTCATCCATTCTTCCCCTAGTTGCTTTAACATCCTTAAAACCATTTTTTTAAACACTATATCTGGTAGATTGCTTGCCTCCACTTCATTTAGCTTTTATTTTCTGGAGGTATCTCCTATTCTTTAATTTGGGGCATGTTTCTTTGTCTCCCCATTTTGGCTGCTTCTGTGTGTTTGTTTCTATGTATCAGACTCTCATTCTTAGTAGTGTGGCCTTATGGGATCCAGTGGCTAAGTCTTCTTTTTCACCTGAGCTGAGTGCTCCCGGGATGACCCTCCGTTAGGTGAGCCCTCCTGTTGTAGTTGAATCTTGATTGCTATTGGCCCATTTGTGTATGGAGTCAACACTCAGGCTGGCTGACTGTGAGGATCAACCTTGACCACAGTGTTCAATTTGCTATGCAGGTGTGACCACATGGAGCGGAATCCACCTCAGCAGGATCTGGTGCCTGCCGAGATCTCCCTTTGGATATGCCTCTTGTGAAGCTAATTGGGTCCTGCTCTGATGTCATCTGAAGCTGGCCACTTGGTGAGTTAGTCTTGAGGCCTCCTAGGAGGGACTCTGGTGCCAGCCAGTGTCAGATGCTTCCTGTGACTGGCCCAGGGCAATCTGTTTGAAGCTACAAAACAATTCATAGTTTGTGCTGCCTCTGGTGGGCCTGCATGAGCGCAAGAAGGTTTAAACAGCACATCAAGTCTGGCTTTTACCAGCACCAGGCCTGAGGAAAGATCAAGGCACCCCTAGATCTGTCTCGGCATGCCTTCACCTGCTGGCTGCCTGTTAGGCTCAGTCACTGAAAGAGCCTCTGTCTGGAGGTACTCAAGTTGCATGAGGTGGGTTCTCAGTGAGTCCCCAGGGGCAAGTGGTCTACACCAGCTTGATACAGGTTCAAATTCAGTGTCAGTGGCTGGGTCCAAAGCCACTCAGTAAATGTCCCAAGGTATACCAGGTCTAGCTACTACCTGCTGGGTTCCTCTTACACATGTTTGCGCAGTGCACAAAAGACCAAGACCTGGCTTTCTTTGTAAGAGTAGAATTAAAAAGTCAAATAGGACTTAAGGAGTCTGGGCCCCCTTGGGTGGTTTGAAAATGCTATTAGAATCATTAAGGCTTTAAAAACAATTTTTTTGTGTGCCTGCTCCCACACTAGAGCTAAGCAGCCAAAGTGATGCTTAGCTCGCCCTCAAGGAAGCACAGTTCTGCCTTGCACCAGTGCCCGATGCCACCAAAACAGTGACGGAGGCAACTGGAGGAAGAAGATAGGACATTCCTATCTCAGCAGTGGCCCACCATCACAGGCGATTCTGTCTGGACAGCTGACCACTGCTGGAGCCATTAGGGCTTTTAGGCACTACAGTGACATGATCTGATTTATATTTTTTAGAGATCACTCTGATTTTTTATTTTATTTAAATTTTTAATAATTAAAAATTTTTTTCAATTAGAGTGGACATTCAATATATTAGTTTCAGGTGCACAGCACAGTGTTTAGACATCTATGTAACTTACAAAGTGATCCCCCACTAAGTCTGGAATGGGGTCTCTTTTTAACTGGTATTAATCGTATTCCTGAGGGCTCTCTCCACCCTCATGATCTCATCACTCTCCAAGGGGCCCCCACCTTTCATTTATTTTTTATAGAATTTAATGGAGAGGCACTGGTTAATAAAATTGTATAGGTTTCAGGTGCACGATTCTATAATGCACCATCTGTATATGGTACTGTGTGTTCACCACCCCAAGTCAAGTCTCCTTCCATCACCACTTATCCCCCCCATACCCTCTTCTCTCCCCCCACCCCCTTCCCCACTGGAGGCAACCTGTGATTAGACATTTGAAATGACATTTGAGATGTGTCTTGAGAGCACAGGATTTAGACAGATGAAGAGGGTGAGAAATGTGCTTCAGGTACAGAGAGTGGGCACATGGCCTGGAGGCGGGAGAGATGAAGACTGGAGAGACCGGAGCACACGCCTCTCAGGTCCCTATGAGTGAGGGGACAGGGCAGGGCAACAGGAGACCCTGCATGGAGGGGACAGGGCAGAGGGAGAAGGGAACCAAGAATGGTCAGAGCAGGGGAGACAGGGGGCCCTCCGTAGGAAGGCAGGGGGGGACAAGAGACCGTGGGGGGGCAGGGCAAGAGGGACAGGAGACCCTGAGAAGGGGCAGGGCTGGGGGAACAGAGCACACTCCATGGGGGAGAGGGGACCCTCCATGGAGTGGGCTGTGTCCCTTGTACCCTGTCCCTCCTCCCCTGCCCCTCCTCCCTGTCCCCTCCATGGAGGGTCCCCTATCTCCCCTACCCTGCCCCCACCATATACGTTCCCTTGTCTTCCCTGCCCTGCTGCCTCCATGGAGGGTGCCCTTTCCCCCCTGCTCTGTCCCATCCATGAGGACCACCTGTCCCCCCTTCCCTGCCCAGCAGGGGGAACAAGACACCATGGGAGAGGCAGGGCAGGGGGGACAGGAGACCCTGGGAAGGGGCAGGGATGGGGGAACAGGGCACACTCCATGGGGGGAGAGGGGACCCTCCATGGAGTGGGCTGTGTCCCTTGTACCTTGCCCCTCCGCCCCTGTCCCTCCTGCTCTGTCCCCTCCATGGAGGGTCCCCTAACTCCTCTACCCACCCCCCACCATATAGGTTCCCTTGTCTTCCCTGCCCTGCTGCCTCCATGGAGGGTGCCCTTTCCCCCCTGCTCTGTCCCATCCATTTAGGACCACCTGTCCCCCCTTTCCTGCCCCCTCAAAGTGGGGCTCCATTTCCCCTCCTTGGAGGTTCCCCTGTCCCCACTGCCCTGCCCTGTTTCCTCCATGGTGGGTCCCCTGTCCAACCTGCCTCCCCCTCCACGGAGGGTCCCTTATCCCCGCTGCCCTGCCTCCTCCAAGGGGGTTCCCGGTCCTCCCGGCCCTTCCCCTCCATGGAATGTCCCCTATCATCGTGCCCCCCCCCACGGATGTTCCACTATCCTCCCTTCCCTGTCACATACATGGAGGGTCCCCAGTCCCCCCTGTCCTGCCCACTCATAAGTGGGGTTCCATGTGCCCCTGCCCTGCTCCCTCCATGGATAGGCCCCTGTCCCCCCTCATGGAGGGTCCCCTGTGCCCCCTTCCCTGCCCCTCAAAGGGGGTTCCTTGTCCCACTGCCCTGCTCCCTCCATGGAGGGTCCCCTCTCCTCCCTTCACTGCTCCCTCCATGGAAGGCCTCCTGCCCTCTCAACTCCTCGGAGGGTCCCCTGTTCCCCTGCTCTGCCACCTCAAAAGGGGTTTCCTGTCCCCTGCCTATTCCTCTGTCCCCCGGGTCCTACCTCCTCCATGGAGGGTCTCCTATACCTTCTGCCCTGCCCCTCAAAGGGGGGTCCCCTGTCCCCCAGCCCATTCCCCTCTGTGGAGTGTCCCCATCCCCCGTCCTGCCCCTCAAAGCTGATTTCCTGTCCCCCTTCCCATTCCTCTCCATGGAGGGTCCCCTGTCACCCCTACCAGCCCCCTCAAGAGGGGTTCCCTGTCCCCTGCCCATTTCCTTCCATGAAGGGTCCCCTGATCCCCTACCCTGCCCCTCAAAGGTGTTGTCCCTGTCCCCGTGCACATTCCCCTCCATGGAAGGTCACCTGTCCCCCCTGCCCTGCTCTCTCTATGGAGGGTCCCCTATCTCCCCTCATGGAGGGTCCCCGTCATCCCTTCCCTGCTCCCTCCTTGGAAGGTCTCCTGTCCCCTGCCCTCTCACCTCCATGGAATGTCCCTTGTCCTCCTGCCCATTCCCCTCTATGGGGGGTCCCCTACCCCTCCTGTCCTGTGCCCTCAATGGGGGGTTTGTTGTACCCCAGCCCATTCCAATCCATGGAGGTTCCCCTGTCCCCACCGCCCCGGCCCTCTCATGGAGCAACCCCTGTCCTCTTTATCTTGCTCCCAACATGGAAGGTGCCCTGTCTTCCTTTCCTTGAACCCTCAAAGCGGGGTTTCCTGTCACCCTGTGGATTCCCCTCCATGGAGGGTCCCCTGTCCTTCCTCTCCTCCTCCCTCCATGGAATGCACCCTGTCCCCCTGCCCTCTCACCTCCATGGAGGGTCCCTTGTCCACCTTTTCCTGTCCCCTCAAAAGGGGGTTCCATGCCCCTGCCCCTCCACGGGGGTTTCCCTCTCCCCTTGCCCATTGCCCTCCATGGAAGGTCTCCTTTCTCCTGCCCTCTCACCTCCGTAGAGGGTCCCTTGTCCCCCTGCCCTCTCCATGGAGGGTCCCCTCTGCCCCCTCATGGAGGATCCCCTGTCCTCCCTTCCCTGCTCCATCCATTAAAGGTCCCCTGTCCCTGTCCCCTCTAACCTTCATGGAGGGTCCCCTGTTCATTCTGCCCTGCCCCCTCAAAAGGGAGTTCCTTGTTCCCCTGCCCATTACCCTCCATGGAAGATCCCCTCTCCTCCCTTTCCTGTTCCATCCATGGAAGGGGCCCTGTCCCCCTTTTCCTGCACCCTCAAAGGGGGGATTTCCTGTCTCCCCATTGATTCACCATCCATGGGGTCCCCTGTACACCTGCCTTCTCACCTCCATGGAGGGTCCCCTGTCCTCCCTGCCCTGGTCCCTCCATGGAAAGTTCCCTGACCCCTTCCCATCCCCCTCCATGGAGGGTCCCCTTTCCCCACTGCCCTGGCCCCTCCATGGAGGGTCCTCTGTTCCCCTGCCCTGTCCCATCACTCACAGGCCTCTCAGGGGTGTGCTCAGGTCTCCAGTGTTCATCTGTCCTGCCTCCAGGCTGTGGCCACTGTCTGTAGCTGAAGCACATCTCACCCTCTTCATCTGTCTAAATCACCCCTTGCTCTCAAGACATACCTCAAATATCATTTCAAATGTCAAATCACAGAGTGATCTTTAAAAAATATACATCAGATCATGTCATTCTCATGCCTAAAAGCCTTCATGGTTGCGATAGCGTTTTCCACTCATCCGAGGGCCCTATATTCACCTCCCTGCCTTTCCTGCACCCCAGCCAGCCCGGATCTCCTGCCCTGGAGGCACTTGCTGTCCCTTTGGTGGTGGCTTCCCCAGTTCCCCAGCTCTGTCTCAACAGCCAGGTCTGAGTTTAAATATGATAAGAACTTGGGGAGCCCTCCTGTGAGCCTGCTAGGGAGTCACCCTGCAGAAGCCCCAAACCAGCCCTGTGGGGTATCATGTGGCAACAGGTCACAGAACTAAGACAGGGCACAATGGTAAGACAGGTCATAGAGGTAACTGGCAACCATTTCAGATCAGCCAGGTGGGCAAGTAATCAGGTATTCCTTGGGTTCTTTTTTGTTTTTTAAAATCAGTGAATGAACATTTATTGAGCACCAACAAACCCCTCACCCTCTACTGAACACACAGAAGGTGCGGCCCCACCCGAGGGCCCGGCCCTCAGTACCAGGTGTTCTCGAAAGTGGGGAGCGATAGGAGGGTGGCCCAGAGGTGCCCTGGGAGGAACTCGACCCTAGTTGCTGGCTTTGAGGCTGGAGGAAGGGACCGAGGCCAAGGTTTTCGGGAGGTCCCTGGAAGCTGGGAGGGGCTTTTGCAGGGACTCAGAAGGGAACTGTCCCATAAGGACGGATTCTGCCAGCACCCCATGAGCAGGGAACGGGGTCTCAGGGAGCCTCCGGGGAGCAGCACAGCCTGATGAGCCCCCCTCGGGGTTCTGACCCATAGCGCCTGCCATCACACGCTTTATGGCGTGGGCCACTCCATTTGAGGTCACCTGTTAGGGCCATCCAGTCCCTGTCGAGCCGTGGTCACATCACCTGAGTCTGTTCGCTCCTTGGCTCTTAGTATCTTGTGAAATAAAGTGTTGCCTTGTCCACCTGCCTGTCTCCCGGCCCCTCTGAGCCCCGAAAGGTCACCTGTGAAGGCCCCGCCCCGAGACCCAGGTCCAGGGAGCGCCACGGAGGCGCGGACGGCGCTCACGTGTTGAATGAGTTCTGGAGTGGAGGGCTCTTTTCTGAGTTCACGCAATTTTATTTTTGTAATAAACCGGATTCATTAACATATAAATACATACATATGATTTCTTAAACCTCTTTAGGACATCTCACGTAAATTCATAAATTTTTTAAAAATCTGATTTTGGTCAAAACCTGTGTCTCCAGTTTTGGTTCAGAAATGCAATGGCTGCTCTGGGAGCTGCCTCATGAGGGAAAGGGTCCTGACTGGGATGCACTTCCTGTCCCCCGTCCCCCACACACCAGCCCTTTGGCCCCTGGTGGCCAGTTGATCTGCGGTGGCCCTGACACCTCATCTCAGTTCCCCCGCCTGGTGTTGCTTCTGGTGGGGCCCGGGGCCTCCCGTCCCAGAGCTCCCAGGGCCCTGGCGACCTTGGCTCCTCGAGTTCTGCTTCATGTCTTACTTAGGGACCAGGAATTGCGGCCACTGGAGGTGGGGGCAGCTCAGACACTGTCTGCTCCTGGCCGCAGGCCTGCGAGGGGAGCAGACAGTGTGGGGTGGCCCCTCCTGAAGCTCCCCATTAGCTGGCCCCCTGTCCAGCTACCCTGCTGGGATGGCGGCTGTCCTTCTGGTTCCCTTTGAGATTCTCGGGGACAGAGTGATGTTGGGTGTCTGGACCGTGTCCCTGGATTAAGAAAGCAGATGCTGTGGGATGAAGGGGCAGACAAGCTGTCCGCAGAGGAGGCTGCTGCTTCCCGGGAGACNCCCCCTGTCCAGCTACCCTGCTGGGATGGCGGCTGTCCTTCTGGTTCCCTCTGAGATTCTCGGTGACAGGTTCGGGGACAGAGTGATGTTGGGTGTCTGGACCGTGTCCCTGGATTAAGAAAGCAGATGCTGTGGGATGAAGGGGCAGACAAGCTGTCCGCAGAGGAGGCTGCTGCTTCCTCTAGGAAACAGCAGCTCAGTCAGCAGTTCTGCACGGGGACCAGGTTTGCCTTCCGAAGACAAAATTATGGAGAGAAGAAACCGTGTGCGCTCTGTTGAGAAACCCAAGGAAAACTGTTCTGCAGAAGCTGTAGGGTGGGCGGATGGGTGGAAAGGTGACGGGATTAAGAAGCACAAATAGGCTGCTGCAGAACAGGCCCGGGGATGTAAGGTCGGCACAGGGAATAGTCAGTAATATTCTAATAATGCTGGATGGGTCGGATGGCTGCAAGGCTGTGGGGAGGATCACTTAGTAAGTTCTGTAATGTCTAATCACTGGGTGGGACATCTGAAGCTGGTATAATAATGTTTGTCAGCTGTAGCTGAAAAATAAAAATTAAAAAGTAAAAGTAAAAAAAAAAAAAAAAGAACACAGAAAGATAAAGGCCAGATTATGGAAAAGGTGACCAGGCAAGTAGTAACCAAAAGAAGGCGTGTCAGGAGATTTCAGGCCAAAAGCATTATAGAAATGAGGGAATTTGCTGCAGGATGATGAATGACTCCGTTCACTGGGAAGACGTATGATTCTAAATTTCTGTGTACCTCCTGAATTTGCCTCTAGCCTCTTACAAAACCAGGCAGACAGGATTAAAGGAAAAACTTGTCCAATCCATCAGCTCTTACACACTTACAGTAGATCACCCACTAATCAGTACAACAAATGGATCCCCCAAAGGAAGAAAATAGACAATGTGAGCCATGTAACTCTGGAACTCGAGCTAATGCACTTGACTGCCTCTGATGCCTGGGAAAGAAAGACACGCTCCCTTCAAGCTCACCTGGAGCGCTGGCCGAGGCTGACGCACCTGGTGACACGCTCCCTTCAAGCTCACCTGGAGCGCTGGCCGAGGCTGACGTACCTGGACGTAAAGCTGGGGCCTCAGTATACGCCAAGGGCCGGGGTCCGACCCATCCCATTTCCTTCCCTACGATGCAGTTAAGCTGGGAAACAAAGCCAACAAGGTAATTTAAAAATGCGTTCACTTGAAAATCTAATACTTATAATCAGCTCATGGGTCAAAGGAGAAATTAGAATCGAAATCAGAATATTTCATCATGCAACTTTTCACATCCAACTTATGGGATACAATACTTGGAAGGCAACTTAAAGTACTGGTCTTTAAAAAAAATAAGGCTCAAAATGGAACTGAGACCTAATATTAAAGACCCATAGGTGCAGAGGCAAGGAAATTAAAAGAACAGAAATTCATGAGATAGAGAAGCACATAAAGAAGAGACCAACAAACAAAAACTACATGTTGGAAAAGATAAGACTCATTTTTTTTAAAGGCACAAATAAATGGAATGAAAAAAAAAGAACATTACCACAGATGGTACAGAGAAAAACAGGTAAGAGGATATTAAGGGCAATTCTCAACACACTTCAAAACATTGACATAATGGATGGTGACATAGACAGAACTTTGTGAAACAGATCAAGGAGAAAGAAAAATTAAAATAATCCTTTAACTGTAAAAGAAATGTGAGCAATAGTAAGACATTTCAGTGAAGAAAGCACCTCACTCAGGTGGTGCTGTCTGAATGGTGCTGAACGTCTGGAAAACAGACAATTCCACTCTTACCCAGGGAAGGGAAAAGAAAACACTCACAACCATGGATGCAAAGAACCTGGACCAACACAACCCAACCAGACCCAACAACGACTGAAAAGTCATGATCCAGTTAGTGCATTCCAGGCATTCAGCTGATTAATACTAGAATTTCATTGGTAAAACTTACTACATTAATTAAAAAGGAAAAGTTACATTATCTCAAGAGATAAAGAATCTGAAATTCAACATCCACATACGACATTAAAATTTTCTTAGCATATTTTTAAAAGAATAGAAATATCCTTAACTTGGTGAAGACCTACAAAAATATAAAGCAAACGAAGTCTATGGGGCGACATGGGAGGCACCCCTCTGAGATTGGGAATGAAGCAAAGACGTCCTCTCGTCACCTTCTCCCTCCTAAACACTGGTGGAGGCTGAGCCAGCCCAGGGGTGGTCGAGAAGAAACAGGAGTTTTAGGGGTGGGAATGGAAAATAGCGCAGCTGCTGTGGAAAACGTGTAGCTGCTCCTTAAAAATTAAACAATTACCGTATGATCCAATAATCCCACTTCTGGGCATGTACCCAAAAGCACTGAAAGCAGGGGCCCAAAGAGAGAGTTGCGCACCACTTTCACAATCGCGAGAGGTGACAGCAACCCAGGTGTCCATCAACAGACGGGGGGTCACAAAGTGTGGCCTATACACGCGATGGGGCATTATTCAGCCTTAAAAAGGAAGGAAATCTGCCACCTGCCACAACATGGGTGAACCTGGAGGACAGTACGCTAGTGGAATAAATCAGTCCCAACAGGACAAATCCTGTAGGACCCCACTTATGCGAGGCACCTGGAATAGTCCGGTTCATAGACAGCGAGCAGAACAGAGGGTTTCGGGGCTGGGGAGGGGAAGGGGGTTGGTATCTAACGGGACAGTTCCAGTTTGGGGAGGTGGAAACGTCTGGAAATGGGTGGTGGTGATGGGGCACGAAACGCGAATCTAGTGTCTCTCACGTCGGAGTTTCTCCCCTAGCCCCCCCTTCACACTCTGAAAATCAGTGGAGAAAATATCCTCGGGTGAGCATTAAACAAACAAACAAACAAACGTGAGTCTACTTAGTGCTGCTGAACTGTACCCTGAAATGGTTAAAATGGCAGATTTTGTATTATGTGTGTTTTGCCATAAATTTTAAGAAGTTGTAAGAATTCCAAAGGAAGGAACAAAGTGACTACAGTGAGGTGTTACCATTGTCCACACACAGGCTCCCGAGCCAGCGCTTCCTACGGCCCAGGGGGCTCTGTGACCCGGCTCCTGCGTGGGGCTGGTTTCAGAGACACATGGGAAATTATGCGTCAT
>NW_015504964.1:27543-37896 GCF_001595765.1 Miniopterus natalensis | reverse complement strand
GCCGCCAGGAGGGCGCGGTGCCCCCGGGCCGCGGGCCAAGCGGACCCCGAGCGCATCGCATCGCAGCCTCTCTCTCGGGCCCAGCTCCAAGACCGCAGAAGCTCTCGCCGCTGGAGCCACCGAGGACCACAGGGTGGGCGCAGCGGGCTGGCGAGGACAGCGGGGTTCCAGCTGCCAGGGAGGGGCTGATGCCATCAGGAGGGAAGGGCTCAGGGCCCCGAATGGTGGGAGGCAGCTGGCCGACCCCAGCCCAGGTCTCCCCCTCTCCTTCCCCCTGCCCCAGCCGGTCTAGCTGCTGCCCCTGGGGCGCCCTCACTGGCACAGTTGGCTCATGGAGAGGCCTCCGGGGCCTCCTGAATCCCCACGCTGCGGGCACAGCCGCTCTGGCTGCGCTGCGATGGGGGAGATACTGAGGGGCCCCGTCTGCGCTCAGAGCTGCCATCCAGGACAGCATCGCCCCCAGGCTCCTGGAACAGAAGGCCTTTCCCAAGCCGGGGACTGGGAGGGCTCTTTCCCCCAGGTGTTGGCAGAATAAGTGTCCCGCTGTGGGCTCTGTGACACTGAGGTGAGGCCCAGCGCCAGGCCTGCGCAGGTGGAGGACTCGCAGGGTGGGGAAGGAAAACAGACACACTTGTCCCAGGGGGCGGTGGGCCTCGCCTAATCAGTGTCTGGAGGCCTTGTCTGCACAATGGCCGCAATGCTGAAATTACCCTCAGGGCCGGTCCATCGAAGACCCGCTCTGAGCTCAGCTGAGCGTCTCCTTCCTTTACCTCCTTTATGCTTCTCACACCTTCCAGGGGTGCCTGCTGACTGTCTCCCCAGATAACTAGCTCTTGGTGCAAGGCCCGCAGAGCCCTCCAGCAGGCAGGGGGAAGGGAGTGTGTTCATGTCAAGCAAAAAAGGACACATGGTGGCGGGTGACGTGGGTCTGACAGACCCCAGGACTGGGCTGCACAGGTTTCCAGAGAGAAGCAGGAAGACAAGGTTCTGCATCAGAGGACTGTAGGGAAAAGCTTACAGACGCAGAGAAACTCTGGAGTGGGGTCCAAGTAAAGAGAAAAACTAAGAATGGCGATATGTGTACTTTTGCCCAAGACAAGAAATTCATCAGGAAGAAAATCAAAGCAAATAGAAAGTCGAGGTTCTGTGTGGATTTGTTTAGCACACGCATCAGGATATTAGTTATAATCTCTGATCTGTCCTGTGGAGAGCGCCTCCCTCTGCTTCAAATCTCCAACAGAGTTTGCTTCTGATACAACATTTAAATGCTTGTCTCTTAACTAGAATCTGATCAGAACTGAGCTCATGGGGCCAGAGGGACAGTAGCCACCTCCCTGCATAGTGTCCTCCTTCCCTCTTGGGCAGCAGGCCCACATGGTGCGCCCCCACCCGTCTCCTCCTGGGTACCCTTGAAAGTGCAGGGGCAATTTTATTTTGTGTTAATTCAGAGTCCAGGGGGAAAATGTCTTCTTTAATCAGCTCAGTCATTTGCAGGATTTGAAGACAAAGTAAGCATCGAATCCTAATTTTTAATGGGACTATATACAAAATATCTTAATGGCTGTTTTATTATAGAATTGGTAAGATGAATCAGGGATCCTACACAAAATTATTTTAAAATCATTGCCCATAGGTGAGAAGAACATTTCCTGAGGATTAACCCAGATTCTTCTCCCCAAGGACGGGTGGAAATGAGCCCTTCCTCCTGCCAACTCCAAACTGCTCCAGCGGCCCCCGAGGCAGGGGAAGGAGCCCTGCAACTTCCACAGGAAGGGCCGAGATGGGGCGTGGCCAGGACTGGGCCCTGATGGCAAGTCCTCATTTTGAAGCTAAGTCCACGCTTCCTAAGCAAGAGGATAAAAAATTACCACCGTGTGCCCGGGAGGCGTGGCTCAGTGGTTGAGCATCGACCAAGGAACCAGGAGGTCAGGGTTCGGTTCCCTGTCAGGGCACATACCCGGGTTGTGGGCTTGATCCCCAGTAAGGGTCCTGTAGGAGGCAGCGATCAATGACTCTCGTCATAGGTATTTCTCTCTCTCTCCCTCTCTCCCTTCCTCTCTCAAATCAGTAAAGACATTGTTTTAAAAAAAGATCGCCGTGTGAGGTAACAGGCCCATTTGCTAAGCGTGCAGAGCTTTGTCTCTACTAACAAGAGACACAGCCTCCTCTCGTGCAGCTTATATTGAAATGTAATAGAGGGAAACGTGAGATCAAGTTCAGGGCATGATGACCAAGAAAGAGCATCATCCCCATTCCCGGGGTCCCTGCCCCCAGGCCCTCCCCACCCATATGTACTGGAACAAAATTGTGCAGTTGGCACAACACTTTTTTAAAAACATTTTATTGGTATTTTATTTTCACTTACTTAAAAACACCATAAAATAAAGGCCATGGTTACCAATAGGAAGGCACTAATTAATGAAAAAAGTGTTAAAAAGCATAAGATTTATGACTGTGTCAATTTACCAATTCAGTTCCGTTCAATCCTGTCCCCATGTCTATTTCTCAAAATGCTCACTGACCTTCCTTTGCCTGGACAATATTCCAGAGTGAATTGTCCCCAGCTCCAGGATTCTTGCCCGCTTTACGGATTGTGGGTAACATTTTATCACCACTGATAAAACAGCGCAGAGCTCGCTCATATACCTGTCATTTGTCACCATGTGAATCACGTGTCCTCCCAGGCCTGGTTCTGTGATGGGAATTGTCCAGCATGCTGAGACCAGAGATCATATACATGTACAGAGCCTCATATGCAGTAAGCACCCAATGAATGTTGTGGACATACTGCTGGTGGCAGAGTGAGGGGCTGTCTGCATACCGGCCAGCTTGGGCCGACACATGGGAGGCAGCCAGGGTACCCGAGGGCATCGAGTGAGTCTCCATGGGGCTGTGGCTGACAGGTGAGACAAGTTATAAGAAGGGCCATCAGTGTTGAGACAGGAGTTCCTTTTTGCCTTCCTGGGCCCTGTACTCTTCCCTGCTGTTTACTGGTTTGTTTGCTTCCAGTCCCAGTGGTCTAAGGCCGTAGGAAATCTAACATCTTTCTCAGCCACGACCAGTCCTTCCTCAGTCACCTCCACGTGGAAGTGGACGAGCCTGTCTCTACTGGGAGGGCCCTGCTCAGATGCCTGCTTTTCTAAAGCAGATGCCAGCCCCACTCCCAGCTCCAAGCACTGTGGCAGCATGTGCTCTGCACCTAAGTGGTGCATAAAGAGCAGCCCCTTCACTTGCCCAGGAAACCAACTCCCTGCAAAATCTACTCTGGAACAAGGCGGTACAGAGATGCACACATCAAGCGCTTTTGATTGCTTTTCCAGTTATGCCCAGGCTCCTTTCTCCCTCAACATTTCTGTTTCACTATTTCCACTGCTGTGATATCTTGGTACTTTTAAAATGTGTCAGTTTTCACTCTCTTTAAGTGGAGTCCTTGACCAAGTTGCTCTACTGAGGTTACAACCATTTTTCTTGCAATGGTTTAACAGGTTCCCTCCGTTTCTTCTGGGAGCCGTTTGACAGATGCGTCCTCAAATGAAACCAATGTTAGAAATGCCGTCAGAGTTTCATCAAACTGAAGAGCAGGGAAAGGTTTGAAGAAGGCTTTGTAACCCATTTTGTCTTCTAGATGCAGAGCGCAGAGATTTTAGAACACAGGCTTTCCCTCATCATGGCCCCGTTGCCCTACTGTGGAGGCAAATCTGTCTCTACCCTCACTTCAGGGGTCCATCCCAAAGGACCTGTTGGTTTGTCTGTCCTAAAGGGTTAGGACAGCAAACTGGATGGACGGATGGCCTGAAATTCTGTCTTAAGGGTCACGTCTGACTGGTAAGCACGCTTTCAAAAACAAGCTGATGACTTAGTTTGCGCTGAAGGCTGGAAGAGGTTTGGGCCCCTCTGCTGAGCAGACCAGGCCCCTCTGGACCCTCACGGGCTGAGCCTGGCTTCAGTGATGCGCCACATCCATGAGCTGTTTCTTCTCGATCCTACTTACCACAGATACAGGGGAAGACGCCTCTGACTTTTGGTTATGCACTCAGTGCTTTGCCCTGGAAAGGAAGAGGAACTGACCACAGGAGCAGTGGATCCAGTGTCCGACCGGTCTGCCCTGTGCTTTGCAGCACAGGGCTAGCCTGCCCCGCCTTGGCCATCTGGCAAACCTCTGCTCGGGCTTTGAGACTTATCCCAAGCAGAGTGTACCCCACAATTCTCCTGACTCCCTCAGGCTGGGAGATTCTGCATCTTCAGTGCAATTACTTTCTTCCGCAAACCCTTACTACGGAGCAGCCTGTATCACACTGTATGACAACTGTTTACATGTTTGATGCCCTCCCCTTAAACTAGACACTCCCTGAAGACACAGGTACATTTTTCTATCCCCAGCACTAATTATAATGCTGGCTTGCAGCCGTCTCGATACACTTTTCTAGAATGAATGGATAGAACAGCAACCAGAATTTGAGATTTGTTATAACTGTTCCTTATTTTTCAGTATTTTCTATACTCTTCTGTGCCTCTGCTCCTGGTGTCTGTGCCCTATCACATTTTTTAAATGTGGGAGCCATTTCCAAAGGCTCCCAACTTTGGGGACAGGAAGTCAGGCAGGCACAGTGGGCGCTGTCCATCCTGCCCCAGGGCACCGGGGCCTCAGCTGGACTGGACCCAGACCTGGCCCTGGCCCAGACTGGCGCCATCCACCTGGAGTGCCAGTTCCAGGCGTCTGCTGGGTTCCTGGATTCTTCTCCAGGTCGTGCCTCCACGTCCATGATGGCTCCTTCGCTCCCATGTCAGGGGCCTGGCCTGTGAGGCGGGACATGTGAGACTGGCGGACCCCCCCTCACAGCGTGGGGGTGTCACCGGAGCAGACCACATGCTAAACCCAGATGGGTAGCCCAGTGTGTTTCATCTTCCTGGGGAACACGTGGGTCTAAGGCTATGGGAAAGGTGGGAGGATGTGTGCTGAGCAACGCTCCTTCGATTAAATATAAACTCTAATGGCCCGTGTCCTCACTGTCATCAGGTTCACTCGGACCTTACAATGGACTGTGCTAAAGTTACTGCAACCAGATCGAAGTCTTATGCATTACCTGGCACCCGAATTAGCCCCTTTTAAACTTGGTCTCTGAGGGGTTTTTATTATTTTTTATTTTTGCTTAAAAGACACTGGCCCTGGCCACATAATCAGTTGGTCAGATTATCATCCCAATACTCTAAGGTTGTGGGTTTGATCCCTGGTCAGGGCACATACAAGAATCAGCCAAGGACGCCTAAATAAGTGGAACACAAATCCATGTCTTTCTCTCTCTGTGTGTCTCTCTCTCTTTCTCTGTCCCCTTTCCTCTGTCACTCTCTCAAATCAATGAATCTTTAACAAAAGAAAAAGAAAAAACAGGTTTCTGCAGGTGTTTTCAGAAACAAATTTGCCACAGATTGAGTTTAGTTTGTGACATTCCAATTTATATATTTGAAAAGAACATACATCAGACTGCGAACAGGGAGAAGAAACCTTCCCAACATCTGCATGCTGAGAGCATCATGTTTCCAGTGGTTACTTAATAGAGCAACTTAGAATCTCTGGTATCGGCAAACGGGTTGTCCTGTGTAAAATGAAACTACTGCACAAAAGCCACGCTTTCACTGGCATCTTTCCTGCTCTTAACTAGAATTTTCCAGGGAAATGAGCACTGTGATGCTTTGCATGCATAAGCTAATACCCACAAAAATCCAATGATATAGTAACAGGAAAACCCCTCAGGAAACTCTCTCCACATGGTACCCGGCTGACTCATCACATATGGATTTTGCCTTTTCCTGGGAACTAGGGGAGTGAGCACACTATCTGCTGTGACCTGTTGTGAACAAGGTCTCTGCCCTTCCCCAGAAGTACCGGGGGAGAAATCTAACATCTGCAAAGTCTACTCAGCACTCTTCTGGGTGGAAACCATGCCTTCCTGGCATTTCATGTCTCTATACAAGGACAGAGAGAGACTGGCCCTTTGGAGTCATTAGGGAGGGAAGAGGGCTGTGACTAGGAGCCTCCTGCCACGGCCACTTGTTATATCTACATGTTGTGTCTGTGTCCTGAGTGAATCATTAAAACTGTGGCCACGCAACATCTGAAGGAAGGAAGGGGAGACACATACTCAGTTCTACTTTCTCTACTTATGGACCCGGCAAGTTCCTGCAGCTGGTGGGTCGGCTTGTCCAGGAGAACGAGCGCCTCCGCCTTTTCCTGATGACAGTTCCCAATAGGTGCAGGTTCATTGGCCTAGGAGAACGAGTCCTTTTCACTAAAAATTTGTCTCCTGTTATATTTACTTTAAAAGAAAACCGACTCCAATGTGTGCTAGCAAACAAAGTAAATACCAGTCCAGACCAGGCCCCCCTTAGAGGAACAAGATGAAGAGAAATGTAGGTGATGGGGCTGGAAAGCCAACCAAACGAGAAGTGAATTTTTTAAATGGCTGTGAGGAGGTCTTTTTACACATTGAGAAGGCTATTTTATGGTTACTTGGGTTTAAAAATAATTAGTTTATTAAAATAAAATTTAAAAACCTAGTTTTCCCTGGGGCTTCAAATTCAGCGTACACATCTTATCTATTTTTTAATCTAGTAGAGCAAGTACAATCACCTCTACTTTCTCTTTCACTATTGTTTGATTAATTCAACTTGACGTAAATTCCTTAAATAATCAATCCGACTAATAAATGTAGTTAATTAAATTCCCTTAGACATTTTAAAATTCATATAAACTTAATTTTGCTTTTAAGCGCCTTGAATACCTGACTTAAGTCAAAGTTGTTCAAATGATTCCAATGAACCATTTTAACTAGTAGAATGAATCTCATGTTCCTTTGAATGTTATAAACTCTTTCAATACCCCAAAACACAGATTATCTTAATGATGTCCTAAACAAAAGTATTAATAATCTAATTCAATTTAGTTTATCATGACTATATAATTTTAAACTCTATTTAATTTTAAACTTTTCCAGAGATTAAAAAAAAAAAAAAAAGTCAAAAGAAAACAAAAACACTTATCCACCAAGAGAACAGTTTTCCCACCATAAGGGAGTTGGAATTGTTAATAGAGATTTCTGACCAGGTCACAGGATCTGGGGCTACACAGGCTGAGGACCTCCCAGAATCCTGTGTAAACCACCGAGGTTCACTCTGAGCACTTTTTACAGTTGCTGTCACAACAGCAAGTTCACAGCCTTCAGGTTCAGGGTGGTTTCTCCGAGATCAAGTTAGGCCATGATGTAATTCTTCCACTGGACTCAAATGGACTGAAGCCTGCATCCCCACTGCAACTTCATAACGTTCCTTTTCCTGCTTGACTGAATCCTGCATTTCTTAGCAAACTGACATTTTTATTGCCTCTCCACTTCAATGTCTTAAAGTAATGTTAGAAAAATTAACTAACCACTGTGAACCTTAATTTTCTCATGGTATATTGTGAAAATTAACTAACCACTGTGAACCTTAATTTTCTCATGGTATATTTAGAGTGTGGACCACACTACTTGAATACAAAATAAATTAAGTTGCCTCTTTTTAATATTTGTAATCCTCAATTTAATCTTATCATTCCAAAATTTAGACCTGATATAGATAACTGCAAGAAATCTTTTTAAATACATTTTGAAAATTTCACTGTTACTTCATTATTCTCATTGTTAGTGTTTTTAATTGTACTAATAAAAAAAAAAGGAAAGAAATAATGTCTCAAACAGTTTCAATGCTGTAAACACAGCTCATTGCAATGCAAGCACAGTTCTTGGAAAGCTTATAACATTTAGTATGCTTTACCTTTGGTAAATATCTCGCCTTTTACTGGCTTCTAGAACTCCTTTCAATCGACTCTCAGAAAGCAAACTAGCGACTTACAATAAACAGAGACTGTTTTAAATATCATATTCTTAAATACCATGTAAACTTAGGAAATAAAAATGTAATCTTTTCCCCAATATTTTAGGATGAACACATAAAGTGGAAAGAATTTTACAGTGAACACCCATATACCCACCAGCTAGATTCTACATTAACATTGTACTATACTTATACTTATTTGATCCATCTGTTCATCAGTCTTATTTTGTTATGTATTTGAAAGTAAACTGCAATCATCAATACATTTCCCCCTAAATAATGCACCATGGTATCACTAACTAGAGTTCAACATTTAGTGTAAAATTTACATACAATGAAAAGCACAAATCTTAAGTATACGTTTGTATACACCTGTGTAACCAAACCCCACCAACGTATAGAAAAGTACCTTTACCCCAGAACACTCCCAGGAAGTATGTATTCTTTTATGTAATCCTTTCACGGCATGTTTCTGAGATACTGCCGTATCTTTTGTTGTGTGTATCATTAATTTATTCCTTCTTATTGCTGAGGAGTATGCACTGAATGAACTCACCACACTGTTGCTTACCCTCACTCACTCTTTTTAATCCCCACCAGAGGATATATTTTCCATTGCTTTGCAGAGAGAATGGAAGGGAGAGAGAGAAACATTGATGTGAGAGGGACACATCGATTGGTAACTTCCTGCACCTGCCCCAACCAGGACCTGGGAGAGAGCCTGCAACCGAGGTACGTGCCCTTGGCTGGAATCAAACCCAGGACCCTACAGTCCGCGGGCCAACGCCCTAACCACTGAGCCAAACCAGCCAGGGCTGTCCTCATTCTTACATCTTACACCTTGACTTAGTATTTTCCACACACTACACGGACCTTTGCCAATGTCCTCACGAAGGAGCCACGTACCTCTGCTGGGTTCTTTTCTATAAATGATATGAAGACAAAGTGTGTAAGAAAGAGGGAAGTTCTTTAGCTTCTCTGCTCTTGCTATTCTGCATCTTGTAGGGGCATGAATGAACTGGACTCTTGTCCCCTGGACACCAAGTTGGAAATCTGTTCCACGTTTTGCTTTAGGCGTCCTCTGTGGGGAGAGGGAAGAATGAGCTCACACTATCCAAGGGCCCTTCCCAGACGCTGGGCATTAAAGGCTCCTGAGACAATTCCTCTCCAGGCTGACAATCCTTGTTAGCAGCTTGTTTTCATAACAATTTCTGTTATTCCCCCAACATCACACTAAACTACAATCAGATCCAGAACCATATTAAATATCCAGCCAAAGCTGTGCATAACTGGTATTTTTTAAATAAGAGTCCAAACTGGATAAAATATGAGCATTCAGTAAATCTCTTCTCTGCCAAAATGATAAAATAATTTTATTTAGTGGAAACACTTGGCAATTTTTCAAATGAAAAATAAAATGTAAAATTAGCAAAGTTAAATAGGAGTTTCAGAAAATAACCCACTCTTTTATTTTTTTAAGTAATATATATTTGGTATTCAAAATCATGAAAATGTCAAAATGGAGAGAAACACAATAATCATCAGCATGCTACCAGCTACCATCCTAGCATGTTTCCTTCTATCTTTTTCTACATATATAGGGTGTTCCAAAAAAAAGTTTACATACTTTTATAGCTGGTAGCTCAATTTTGAAAATGAAATGTATTTTCATAAACACGGCCCTTATAATTATGTAAAGTGTGTGTATACATTTTTTGGAACACCCGATATATAAAAAATTAGTTGAAATACTGTATATTCAAGTTTATTATTTCTCAATCCCTCTTTCTAAAACCAACAGAAACATTTAAAAAGTAAATAAAATTGAAATGTCTGAGACCTCTCCTTTGCAGTGGCTTGGTGATCTTGAAGCTAACTTTCCTCACGCCCCGCAGGTACCTGTGTGTGTGCTTTATTCCAAGTCCCCTGCTCTCACGTGTACACACGGGGACTGTCCCCTGACTGGCCCTTCAGCCCGAGGTCACGTGAACAGCAGAGGCAGCCCCGCGGGCGGGGCGGAGGGCGAGGGGCCGGGAGCGGAGCGGAGCGGTGCCGGCGCAGGTGAGGTGGCCGCGGTTACCGTTAAAAGGCGGGACTGGGAGGTGCGGAGGGTTGAGGGCGCTGAGGCCACCGTCACGTTTCCGGAGGCGGGGTCCCCGGGGTGTGGTGGGGGCACGAGGGGCAGCCCCGGGTGGCTGAGGGACGCTGGGATGGGGGCCGTACTGCGGGGAAGGTTGAGGGTCAGGGCTCCCAGGACTCGGACCCCCGGCTCTCGCCCCGCTGGAGCCCGGCCGCCCCGCCACCCGCCCGGAGGAACAGCCAGAGGTACCTGATGCCTCAGCTCCCGGGCGGGCGCTGCAGGGACGACAGGGGGTCCCGCGGCCGCCGCGCCAGCGTCTCTTCGCCTCCCCGCCGCCCGCATCGGTTGCCAGGGAAACCGCCCCAGCGGCCCCGGCGGGTGACGTCACGCGGTGACGCCATCAG
>NW_015504964.1:0-21748 GCF_001595765.1 Miniopterus natalensis | reverse complement strand
CAGGCCAGGTCCAGCTTCTTCTGCGTCACCGCCAGCTGGTCCTGCAGCCTCCGCTTCCTCCAGTCCAGGTAGCGCCGCCGCAGCCGGTTCGCCTGCCAGCCCACGAGCACCCCGGAGACGAAAGCCAGCAGCACGGACAGCTGCAGCTTCCTCTCGGACACGTCCGCCATCGCGGCCGCCGCGTGCACTGGGCCCGCGGGGAGGGGACGGTCACAGGGCGCCGCCTCCAAGGAGGAGCGGAGGGCGAGCCCAGCGCCGCCTGCTGCTCGGGGGGCGGACCTGCAGCGCCTCACCCTGGACGCAGGGAGGGCCCACCTTGAGCAGGGACAGGACCTGTGACTTGCAGGGATGTCCCTCCTGTGATCACTTTTACATAAACCTCCTTCACAGACTGCAGACTCTCCTGTGGGCTTGCTGAAGGAAGCACGCATGTTGGAGAAGCTCAACTAGCAGAGCCCTGATGTGGCCTCTAGAAACGCAGCAACAGCCAACAGCAGCCAAAAGCTAGCTAGCTAGAGCCCTCCATCCTACAACTGTCACCAGAAAGGTTGACCTGAGCGTTCTGCCTCCCTGCGCTGTAGTGTGCAGGTTCTTAACTTCATACAGGAAAGATTTTACAATACAAGGTTTATTAAAGCTGGGACAGCGAAACAAAGGCAGGACTTCGCATAGAGGAGCAGCAGGAGAGAGCCTCGGTGGTGCCGCTTTGGTTCTCTAGAAACTTTATAGGAAAGAAGTGAGCCACACTGGGCTGTGGGGACACACTGAGATGTAAGTCACAGTGACAGAAGTGACCCAAGGGGAGGTTGTTGTTAGCTTACTGAAAAGTCAGACCTTCCAGGCATGCCTTAGCAGTTGAGCATCGACTTAGGATCCAGGAGATGGTGGTTCAACTCCGGGTCAGGGCACATGCCCAGGTTGCAGGCTTTATCCCCAGTCGGGGGCCTGCAGGAGGCAGCAGATCACTCTCTCATCATTGATGTTGCAATCTNGGTTGCGGGTTCGATCCCCAATGACTCTCTCATCATTGGTGTTTCTCTCTCTCTCCCTCTGCTGCCCTCTCTCTGAAATCAATAAAGATATATATATATATATATATATATATATATAAAGAAAAAGAAAAATCAGGGAAAAGGGGCCTTGGAGACAGGGGCCTCTCTGTATGTGTCTCTCTGTCTCTCTGTCTCTGTCTATCATGTCTCTGGCACAGGGAGAGAACGTGCCCATGGTTTGAGCTGCCCTATGGACAGGCCCCTTAGGAGAGAACCGAGGGAGGGTCAGGCCAACAGGCAGGAAACCCAGGCTGTCAGTCCAAACTGCACCCTGATGAACACCAGGCGAGTGACCTTGGGACGAGATCTCTCCCCCGTCGAGCTGCAGATGAAACCCATCTCCTGCCTCACGGAGACCTTGAGGCAGAGGCACCCAGCTAAACCGTGCCCAGAAGCCTGGTCCACAACACTTGTGAGGTGTTAATATTTGTACTTTACACGTGGAAGGTTTGAGAACAGTGTCATTTGTGCCTCAGTTTCCCCATGTGACACTCAGCAATAAAAAAAAACCCTACCCTCTCTGAGGTTATAGTGTTAAAAATTTAACGGTGGGACCACCTGGCATATCACAAGGGCAGTGTCTACATGTTACAATCAGTTTGAACATTCTTCCAGTGTCCTTAAGTGCCCGAGGGTGGGGATGAGCGCCTGGCCCAAGGTAGGAAGCACTCCTCAACATATGATGAATGCATGAACGGGTGACACTTTGGAAGGCCTTGCAGACATCCTCTCCTGCCCTGGCCTCACATCGTCCATGTGAAGAGCTGGGTCAGGCCACAGATCTGTGTGTGTCTGTGTATGGTTTGAGGCCAGAACTTCTTAGGGTCCTGGAAACTTCTGGAGAAGATAGGACCCCCTGGGTGGGGGTGGAGTGGTCATCAGGGTCAGCCAAGCCTTCTGGGGGAAAGGCAGGAGCACTGAGCTGAGGACAGAACCCACCCCAGCCCGGAGCCTAAAAGGCAAGTAGGAAAGCAGACACTGCCCAGGAGGCTCAGATGGAACAGGCAGAGGCCAGGAGGAGACTCTCGGGGTTCATTCCAACTGTTCCTCCGCATAGAAAGCCCTGAGCGGAGATATTTGAATGACTCCTTTTGACTCTAGACAATTAATCTTTATTTGTTAAAAATTATACCTGTGTCTAATCTTCAAACCAGTGAACCTTGTTGCTGAGTGGGAGCTGCAGGGCTGTCTGAGGGGCCAGGACCAGGACCTCCTCTCCCAGACGCAGCTGGAGCTCTGTTCCTGGTTCCCAGGCCAGGATGGTTTTCTGCTGAATGGGAATCTGCAGCCTGCAGGAGCAAACCTCTGTCTCCAAGGAAGGAACCCAAAACAGGGGGCAGTGGGGAGGGAGCTGCCAGCCCCTCCACCCTCCCAAACCTAAACTACCTGCTCCCACAGTATTAATCAGCCTTAAAAAGGAAGGAAATTGTCATGTGGCCTGACCAAATGCATGAACCTTGGAGACAGACACTTGCTAAGGAAAATGAGCCCATCGCAAAAGGAAAAATATGGATGATCCTACTCGCATGGCATCCCTGGTGTCCTCTGGTTCACAGAGATGGAAAGTGGAAGGGAGGCTGCCAGAGGCTGGGAGGGGAGGGGTGTATGGGGAGTTAGTGGTTCAGTTTTGCAAGATGAGAAGAGTTCTGGAGGTAGGGGTTGGGGATGGCTGCACAGCAGTGTGAATATACTTCATACCAGTGAACCGTAGACTTGAAAATGGCTAAGATGGTCAGTTTTGTGTTATGTGTATTTTACCACAATTATTTTTATTAAAACTAATGAGCTGGTGCCCTAGCGGGTGTGGCTCAGTGGTAGAGTATCCACCCAAGCACCTAAGGGTTGCAGGTTCAATTCCTGGTCAAGGGCACATATCTGGGTTGCAGATCGGAGACAACCAGTCAATGTGTCTCTCTCACATCAATGTTTCTCTCTCTCTCTCCCCGCCCCTTCCACTCTCTAAAAAAATGAATGGGGAAAATATCCTTGGGTAAGGATTAACAAAAAACAAAACAAAACAAAAACACTAATGACTCAGGGCTGCCCAGAAGCTGCAGTCACACCGACACCCATCTAGAAAGACATGTCCTGGGCATGGGAACTTCCCTGGGGTGGCTCCAGGGGCCTTGGGTGGGCTGCACTGAGCCTGGGTCTGTATCTGCAAACAGGGCAGAGGGCCAAAGTCCGTAAAAGCCCTGGTCAGGGACGATTCTTCTGTGCATTAGAGTGTGACCTGGAGGAAGCCCAAACCCTGCAACTACCAGCTGCAGGACTCCTGCCCCCAATAATCAAAGATGCAGCCCCAGATCTCAGGAGAACGCACCTTCTCCCTGGTGTTTCTATGGACTGTGCTGCTGGGACCCAGCCNCACCTTCTCCCTGGTGATTCCATGGGCTGTGCTGCTGGGTTTGCAGCTGAGGCCTTTGGGGAGAAAGCCCAGTAAGTGCTTCCTGTCCTGGGACCCTGCTCCGGCTTTCAGGGCATTGGGTCAGGGAATGGTCAAGCTGCAGGACAGACAGACCCAGTCAGATCATCCAAATGACAATTCAGCAGGCGGCCACTTCTCTCAAGCTTCGAAGTCTACGGACACCTCGTGCCCACANTTCAGCGGCCACTCCTCTCAAGCTTCGAAGTCTACAGACACCTCGTGCCCACACCCTCCTCACACACACAGTCACCCAGCCCCAATGGTGGCTCCTGGGAAGATACCCTAGCACCCACCCGGGTTACCTGATCCCATCAACCCCACCCAGGAACACATCTGAAGCCAGCAGGACAGCACATGTCCCCCGTGATGGCACGGGCACAGTGACGGGGTTCCCTCACACACCCTGCAGCGCCCATTTTGCTGGGTTGCTGGCCCTGTCCTTTGTGGGCTGTGGAGTAGCAAGTGGCCGTGCTGGGGAGCCCCATGGGTCACAAAGCTCCCTGCGGCCTCTGGGAGCTGAGGGCGGCCTGCAGCCCCAGCAAAGANGGGGTTCCCTCACACACCCTGCAGTGCCCATTTTGCTGGGTTGCTGGCCCTGTCCTTTGTGGGCTGTGGAGTAGCAAGTGGCCGTGCTGGGGAGCCCCATGGGTCACTAAGCTCCCTGCGGCCTCTGGGAGCTGAGGGCGGCCTGCAGCCCCAGCAAAGAAGAAATCCAACCCCTGAGTCCTCCACCTGCAGGAAACCGGGTTGTGCCCACCCCGGAGGGAGATTGGAAGCTGCTCCTTGCCTCGTAGACACTCAGAGGGGACCCCGGTCTCAGCCAAACCCTGGTCTGGTGAGGCCCGAGTCAGAGGGACCGCTTATGCCGTGCGCTGCTCCTGCCTGTAGAAGCTGTCGGACAGGCACGAGCGTGTACTGTCCCTAGGTTAGTGGCGACATGGCTCCACAGCGTGAAATGACTAAGCCGGGTCCTACAGGAATCAGGTCCTGTCCACCCTGTGGTGTCAGCAGCAGTGGAGGGAGGGCATGACCTGAATTAAACCTTTGGGGTTAGAAACTATGATAACCCCCCTTCTCAAATTGGGGAAACTGTGGGTTGGAGACTGTTACACAGACACAGGGGAACTAGAGCCCTGAATTTTATGGAAATCTGGATCTTCATCACCCTCTTCCCGAGTGCCCACCTGTATCCCTGTGAATTTCCTGTTTATATCCTAGACTTAGGTTTCTGTGTGTGTGCCCATTTACAGTTAGATGTCTGTGTGTGCCCATTTTAGAATTAAGATTGTCTCTTCAATTTTTGAGGGCTCTTTTTATATCAGGGGTAGTAATCTTCTGTTATGTGCATATTCCAAAACTTTGCTACCAGTTTGACTTTCGAGCATAAGTTTTACATCTGCTTACAGTGGCTGCCAAGACCATGTCAGCATCCCCGTACAAAAGAAAGGCAAAGTCACAGAGGCCCTGGGGACCTCACCTTAGCTTTCCCTCTCTTTGGCGGGAACTGGACTGTTTCAGCGCCATGAAAACTGCTGATCCCACTGAGAACATTCTCAGCAGACAGTGGTGCAAACATCTCTTAAGATCCCTTTTCTAAGTGTCACCTCCCTGCCCTAGCATGAGACTGTACATGCTGTTTTCACACACCACGTAAAGGACCATAAAATCAACATTCAAAGCCCTCTCCCCACAAGTTACTGAAATGCTAACAGAGCAGACATTCTGCAAAGCTGAAGTATCTAGATTCTAAGGACTGAATTTCTACCAAGTTACCCATTTGGAAGGCATATATAGCAACTTGCTTTGCTGGATCAGGAATTCCATTGGCATCAAAATGTTTAAGAAATGCCCACAGCTTAATTCTCCTCTTTCACCGGCTAACTAGGAAATAAAAAAGTAGATGAAACAGCCTCGGAAAGAGTCAGATTTATAAGCACATACCAGGTCCCTTTACAGGAACAAAGTTAGTGTCCACTTTAGACTGAACACTGTTCACAGGAAAATAAAGTGAAGCACAGGGGGCCCCTTTGTACTTTCAGGGCTCCTGGTGACATGCAAACCCCATCCAGTTAAATTGCTCCTGAAAATCCCGTCACCTGGCTGATGATGTGGCAGCTGGTGCTGAGTCCCCTGAGTGATACGTGTGAGGGAATGAGCCCAAGTCACATCAACAGCACAGCTCAGGAAGCCCTGTCTCCCTGACAGATAAGCGGATAAACCAGCAAGCTCAGTTGTTCAAGGGTTTTTCCTGCTCAGAACTTCGTCCAAGTGTCAACTGTCAGCGGCTACTGGGGCCCACTCGGGGGACCTGCTCCTGTCCTACCCACACTACGCAGATGGGCGAATCTGCCTTAGAGGAATGAAAGGATGGCGCTCTGCCATCAGTGCAGGAACAGGGGCTCCCTGGGTTCCCGTGAGGCCCAGTATATACACTGCACCTTTCAAGTTATTGGACTATGGGGACAAATAATGACTATCACAGACCCACTGGTTCAATAGTTTATATGATGTGAAGCTAATCCAAGTTTCCTGTGTTCCCTTTAAAAAAATCACCACTTTGCGAGGTCCCTTCCTTAGAACCCTCATTCAGGGGGTTCAGTGCCCTCTGACTCTAGGGCGGAGGGAAACCATGGGGGATAAATTGTGTATTTCCTGGCAGGTAACTTTTAGAACTTGAGGTCTGGCTCTGGTGCCACCGTTTAGATTCAGAATATAAGTAACTGATACCCCATTTGAGCTTGTTTTTCTTCTTTGACAGTGTTTTTTAAGGGTTTTTGTTTTGTTTTGTCACAAATCACTAGCCACTAACAAGCTTTTCTGCTGTTGCTCCATAATGTCCTGTATTTTTTCCTTTTTACCTTTTCACCTGCTTCACTCATTTTTACCACCCTTCACCCCTGGCAGCCACTAATCTCTTCTCTGTATCTATGAGGTTGGTTGTTTTTGAGACTCCACATATAAGCGAGATCATATGGTATTGGCCTTTCTCTATCTGACTTATTTCACTCAGCATCATGCCCTCGAAGACCACCTATGTTGTTGCAAATGTCAAAGTGTCATTTTTTTTCTGTGGCTGGGTAATGTTCTATTGTGTATGTACCACATCTTATTTATCCGGTTGTCTCTCGATGGACACTTAGGTTGCTTCCATATATTTGTAATTGTAAATAATGTTGCAGTAAACACAGAGATACATATATCTTTTTGAATTAGTGTTTTGGATTTCTTCAAATATCCAGAAGTGAAATTGCTGGGTCATACGCTAGCTCTATTTTTAAATTTTTTTTTTTCCTATTTTTCCTACATTTACTGAGCTCCTACCTAACCCATTGTAGTAGCATCAAAGCACCTGAGCTACAACTAAAACTGATAGTAGAAAAGAAAAGCTTTTAAAATATTGCTATATTTTTTTTTAATTTTATTATTGTTTAAAATATTACAGATGTCCCTTTTTCTCCCCAATGACCCGTTCCACCCCATTCCTTCCCCCTCTCCAGTCCCTCTCCCCACCATTGTCCATGTCCTTGGGTTGTGTATAGAATTTATGTGCATCTATTATTTATGTGCAGTTTTCCATAGTGGCTGCACCAGTTTACAATCCCACCAAGAGCAAGAGGGTTCCTTTTTCTCCACACCCTCACCACCCCTTGTCACTTCTCCTCTTTTGATAATAGCTATTCTGACAGTGGGAGGTGATAGAATGTGGTTCTCATTTGCATTTCTCCAGTGACTAGTGATGCTGACCATCTTCTACAATTTAATTTTAAATGCTACTTAATAAGTAGCGCTATGTATGAAATTAAAACCACTGCCATTCTGCCCTGGCCTGCGTGTCTCCATGGTCAGAGTGTCCACCAGGCCAGCCCCATTTTAGGCCTCGGGGTGCAGGCGGCCCAGCAACGCAGCCCAGCAGGGGCCAGAGGGTGCCCTGAGCAGCTGGGAGGCTCAGGATGCTAGAAGGGAGGGGAAGGGAGAGAGAAGGAGAGGGGCTGGCAGGAGCAGAGGCCCCTCAAAAGGAGGAGCGGCCCAGACGGGGAGGAGGGGGGCAATGTTCTCCCCTTGGCCCTGCAACCAGCTCAGCACAAAGGTGCGGGGCCACCAAAGGTGCGGGGCCGCCCCTGTGGTGGATCTAGTGCCCCGTGTTGTCCTGAAGGCACAGCGGGAGCTCGCGGAGCATGAACAGCAAGGAAAAGCCGGAGCAGGAGTGGAGAGGCAGGTCCTGACTTCAAGTTGCGTAGCTTTGTGCTGGCTGCTTTGACTCTTGTGCAAAGGGACCCTCATTGCAAGCTCTTTGGGTTGAGCACTGCGCCTCTAGTGCCTTATTTTTGTCCCTTTAACCCCCGAAAGCAGTTCATGGAGATCCAGAAGGATTCTGCATCCACGCAGGGTCACCCAGCAGGTCCTGGGAGCTGTGGGGTCCAGCACACTCCCAGGGAGGGTCCCGGCCACCTGTGCCTTGGTAACAAGCAGGCAGACCTGGGCCCAGGCCCTCCATGGACCTTGCAGTGGCTCTGAACCAGCCCGGGCACCCCTCAGCCATGGGCCCCAAGCCCCTGGAAACTACCAATCTGTACTTTACCCCCTTCACCCTCTTTCCCTTCCATAGAGACCTCAATTCAAATATGTAAGCAAATTTGGCCCTTTTCTGTACTTGGCGTAAATGGAATCATAAAATATGTGCTCTCTTGGTTGTGGCTTCCCTCTTGGTGCCGGTGAGATACATCTAAGTTATTTTATGTGACTGTAGGTTGCTCTGTCAAACTGCTGCATGGGACTCCATTAGATGGACACACAGCAAGCGATTTCTCTTTTCTTCCGTTGATGGACACTTGGGTCATTTGCAGTGTTTGGTTTAATAAATAGTGCTGCCAGGAACAGTCACATACATTTCACCTAGTTTATGTGTACACACTCCCCTTGGATATATATCTAGGAGTGAAATACTGAGCAATTTAAAGGTTTTTATTTTGTTTTTCTGAAATGCAGATAAGAAGTTGAAGGTCCAAACTATGTAGTTATAAAAAAGAATGTAGAAACCCTTCATGTACTGATGAGAAGAACTCTAAGATGTAAGTGAAAAAGGTAAAAACAGGGTATATTGTATTCTGTATAGAAGGTGGATATGAAAGTATATTAATACTTGCTTTTATGTTCTTAAAGAAATGCTCGGAGGTAAAGGAGACGCTAAGTAATAAAGGGGCGACCTTCAAAATGGGTGGTGGCGCTGGGAACTCAACAAGGCCGGGCCAGAGGCAAAGAAACATGTCTCGTGCACAAGTGCACATACACACACACACACACACACACACGCACGCACACACACACGAACACACACACATTTACAAATGTTCATAGTTTGCTGAGCTGTGCGAATGTACCACCTACTCAAAAGTAAAAATGCCTTTCTTGAGATGTGAGGTCACAGCGCTTTCTCAGGCCTGGTTCCCTTTGCACAGAGAAGCCTCCCCTTTCTAGCCAGTTTCCTAGACAGCGGCTACCAGCCTGGGCCTTTAGCAACCCAGTCCTTCCTCCAGGGGACTTCAGACAAGTCAATTATACGGGACAAGCCTCCCCATCCATTGTTTGTAAGCCAGACCTGCAATTCTGAGTCCCCTTTTTTTAGGGAGGGAGGAAGGGAGGGAGAGGAAGGAGCACTGCTCTGCTGTTCCATTTATCTGGGCTGCCATCCATCACTCCCTGCGTGCGCCCTGACCGCAGCCTTGGCCTATGGGGAAGACGCTCTAACCAACTGCGCTCCCTGGCCAGGGCCTCAGGACCCTCCTAATTCAGCAGTGGTCAACATTTTCCATCTCATGGCACACATGAAACAATTACTAAAATTCTGTGGCCACCAAAATATATGTTATACTTTTTGCTAATCTTACCAAAAAATAGGTATAATTTTGATTCACTAACAACGGACGGCTGCTGTGTGGGCTGTTGTCATTTTTTTATTTGACAATCTAAGGGGAAGGAGGTCAGTGCCCCTGACTAAATAGTCAGGTATTGCATGTGTTAAAAATTCTTGTGGCTCACTGGTAGAAAATCACTGTTCTAATTGATCAGCACTCCAGGAGCATATTGATCTTCTTTAACCACATAGTCTGTATCTGTGATTGCTGGCTCTGAATGAAGCTGACCCCTGTGCCATCTTGGTCAATGGGACAGGGAACCCCACCATTGAGGGGACAGGGCAGGGGGACATGGGACCCTCCATGGAGGGGACAAGGCAGAGGGGAAAAGGGACTAACAACAGATAAGTCAGAGCAGGGGACACGGGGGACCCTGGGAAAGGGCAGCGGGGAAAGGGGACCCTCCATAGGGGGACAGGGGACCCTACATGGAGGGGGCATTGTCCCCTGTCCCCTCTCCCTCCTCTCCTCACCCTACTGCCCTGCCCAACTAATGGTGGGCCCCCTGTCCTCCCTACCTTTCCCCTTCGGTCTCCTATTGTCCATTTCCCATCCATCCTTGGAGGGTCCTTTATTCCTCTGCCCAGCCCCCTTCAAGGACGGTCCCCTGTCCAATGCCCTGCAACCTTCAGGGAGGTTCCCTATATCCCTGCAGGCTGTCACAGGTCTCTGAGAGTGTGGGCTCCGGTGTCCTGTGTTCATCTGTCCTGCCTCCAGGCCATGTTTCCACTGTCTATACCTGAAGCACATCCACAGTCTTTCATCTGTGTAAATCCTACCCTCTCAGATATTATTTCAAATGCTAAATCACAGAGTGATCCTTAAAAAATATACATCAGATCATGTCATTTCCTGCCTCAAAGCCTTAATGGTTGGGATAAAATTTTCAACCCTCCCAAGGGCCCTTTATTTGCCTGTCCCCCCTTTCCTGCACCCCAGCCAGCCTGGTTCTCCCTGCCCTGGGAGCACTTGCTGTCCCTTTACTGGTGGCTCCCCAGTTCTCCATGTGGCCAGCTCTGTCTCAACAGCCAAGTCTGAGTTGAAATATGTCAAGAACTTGGGGAGCCCTCCTGTGAGCCTGCTAGAGAGGCACCCTGCGGAAGCCCCAACCCAGCTCTGTGGGGTATCACGTTTCAACAGGTCACAGAGCTAAGAAAGGTCAAAATGGTAAGACAGGTCATAGGAGTCAGCTGGCAACCATTCGAGGTCAGCCAGCTGGGCCAAGGTAGCCAGGGGTTCAATTTTGTTTCTTAAATCAGTGAATGAACATTTATTGACCTCCAAAGCACAAGTAACAAAAGACCTCATCAATGTGCCAAACTTCTGTGCATCAAAAGACACTATCAGGAGGAAAAAGGCAACCCATGGAATGGGAGGAAATATTAGCAGAGCAAATATCAGGGATGGGTCCTATACTTAATCCAGATAAAGAACTCCTGCAACTTGTGCTGGTGAGAGTTGTANGAACTCCGGTGACGTGTGATGGTGAGAGTTGTGTCCATTTGGCTGGGCTCTAGCACCCAGTTATTTGACCAAACGCATCTGCAATNAGTTATTTGACCAACCGCATCTGCAACCAGTTGACTTTGGGGGTCATTCCCTTGGAAATGGGGTGGGTCTGTTCCTGAGCTGAAACCCTTAGGAGTGAAAATGAAGATTCCTTGGTGAAGAGGGAATTCTGCCTCAGATCGCAGTGTGAAATGTTGCTGTTTTTAGCCTGCTGGCCGGCCTTAGGGACTTTAGACTTGTCAGCCCCCATCATGACAAGAGCAGTGTCCGGCCCCTGTCTGGCTGGACGGCTTCGCTTTGGTCGGCTTCCCTCTGGCTNCGCTTTGGTCGGCTTCCCTCTGAGCCGCCCTGGTTGGCTCTGCTCTGCTCGGGGAGACGGCATCAGGGTCTCAGCTCCAGTCCAGGACGCAGTCACCTTCAGGGGAAAGGGCGCCCTCCCGGCCGGAGGGGAGCTGACACTGGGGACAGAAATGCCTGCCCGGGACTGTAGAGGGGACGACCCAGAGCCTGCTGACCACAGATAAGCATCGCCCCTCCCGTGGACGAAGAGGCTTGGGGAGAACTGTGGGGAAGGCGGTGGGGCTTCCCTCCCTTCTGGCCTCCTGGGAGCACCAGCAAGATCCCCAGCGCCCCTCCTTCCAGANCCCCAGCGCCCCTCCTTCCAGGGCGGCGGCAGCTGCCCAGTGCTCCCAGGGCCCAGCTGTGTCCCCACCGGTGATGGAGAGGCTGCTCTGCCACCTGGACACTCACTGACACCTGATGCTCTTGACCTGAGTGTTCAGCTGGCCACCTAGGCCTGGGGCTCCAGCTTGCGGGACAGCAGGTAACTGCAGGACAGAGTGGCACCTGTGAGCTCCCAGGAGCCACACCTCAGGTGTCCCTCCCAGTGTGAGGTGTCCGCTACTTGTTGCGCTGCTCTTAAAAGGAAGGGTTTCTACTGTCTGACTTTCATAAACTTCCACCTAAGACCGAATAATTTCCGTGAAGAGAGATTTTGTATCCAAACATGGTTTCTTTCTTTTTAAAACAATTTATAATCGGAAACATTACAGAGGTCCCCTCTTGTCCTCATGACCCTCCTGCCCACCCCCCCTTCCCTCTGAGCGTCCTTAGGCTGTTCCATGCTTCTGTGTTTTCAATTAGGATGAAGTCCATGAAAATGCGATCAGGTTAAGGATCGTTTCCACTTTTGCTGTCAGTCATTCAATGACATCCTTCTGTCTCAAAGTCAAGCCCTGAGTGTCCTGCTGGCCAGCTGCTACAGGCGCTCCAGCTTGCGGGACAGGAGGTAACTGCAGGACAGAGGGGCACATGTGAGCTCCCAGGAGCCACACCTCAGGTGTCCCTCCCAGTGTCAGGTGACGTTGCTGCTACACAAGGTCTGGGGCTGACCAGGGAGCCATGGACACAGGTTCCCTGGACTATCCACAGGGAGACCCCACCCCCGCCCTGGTCCAGCTCCTGCCCGACCTCACCTCTGCCTCAGGCTGAGCTGCTCCGCAGCCCTGAACCAGGCCCAGAATTGCTCGTCGGGCTCGATTTCATATTTCTCAGCAGCCTCCTGCAGCACCACGATCTCCTCCATTATTTTCTGTTCCGGGGCCAGAGGGAGAGGGCATGCAGACACAGCACCAGTGGGGGTGGGGAGTGGGGCAGGAGACCCATGCGGGTGTTTGCCCATGGGCACTGTCCTTCCCCTCATTCCATCCAGGCTCTGCCTGTGCTCAGAACTGGGCATTGAGAGCTCTTTCTCTAGGAAGGTATCCTTGATGCCATCCCCTACTCCAGCCACCAACTGGAGGGGCCTCCCGCCTCTGTTATCAACCCTCCCAGTAGATGTGAGATGCAGGGCATGGAGCCCAGGAGAGTGCCAGCAGGGGCGTCTCTGATGTTCACTCCCTCCCCTGCCCCTCAGGAGGTGCCACAGCCGCTCACCATCTTCTCTTGTTTGAAATGCTTCCAATTCCCCTGCAAGGCACAGAGCCAAAGTCCATCAGAAAGAGCCCCCTGGCCATGGCTACCCCTGTGCCCACCCCCTCTCATGTTGCACTACTGCCAGGTCCCAGGAGGGGCGGGCAACATGGAAAGACAGGACTTAGACCCAGGCCAGGCTCTGGGCTCCAGAGGACAGGGACATGGATCGCTATGATGGGCATAATGCCCCCGCTCCCAGGGGCGGCTATGCTGACAACTCAGGGCTCTCTCCCTAAAGGTCAATCCTGGTCATCCCAGCCTGGGCCCCAGGTCACCCACCTCCTGAGAATTCTCGCTGTCTGTCTCCAGCATCATCAGATCTTCCAGAAAAACCCCAAGGAAGGGGACACACTAGGCAATCGGGGTGAAGGTGGCATGAGCCCCTGCTCTCAGGTGCCCAACACACCCTCCCCTGAAAGCCTCCCACCCTCAGCCTCCTGGCCCACCCCACGGATCCCACGTGAAGCAGCCCAGGACCCTTAGAGCCTCCCCTCAATGGGCCCTTCCCTCACTCTCCAAGAACTCCTCCTCATCACCTATCAGGGCGTACTTTTGGCAAATCACAGGGTCTATGGTCAGGGGCCAGCCCCACCCCCATCTCCTTGCTGGACCCATTCTCCCAGGCCCTCCTCTTGGTCACCTCTAATGAAGGGTCCTAGGTTCTGTGGGAACAGGGGGCAGATGCAGGAGAGGAAGGCCCCCCTCTCTTCACTGGGAGGCCTCCAGCTGGGAGGACAGCACCCCCTGTCCTCTGACCCTGACCCTGGAGCACTCACCAGACAGGCTGACTCACCTTCTTCGGTAGCCTCTTCTGACCTCCACAGAGGGTCAGCATCAGAGTGACAAATCTGCCGGACTCTTGCTCCTGCTGGGGTCCAGACACGGTCACTGAGGCCATAGTCCCCTCAGCCCATTTCCCCCTCCATCCCGACCTCAGACCCAAGTCAGCTGGTACCAGGGCTACTGTGCCTCCAGCATGCTCTGATTCTGGCAAGCTCTCAGCTACAACGTTTACTTGGTGTGTGACCTTGGGCAGGGGNCCCCGACCTCAGACCCTGGACATCTGACCCAAGTCAGCTGGAACCAGGGCTACTGGGCCTCCAGCATGCTCTGATTCTGGCAAGCTCTCAGCTACAACTCTCACTCGGTGTGTGACCTTGGGCAGGAGCCTGACCTCCCTGACCCGCTTCCTCCTCTGCAAAGTGTGAGACCTCCACCTAGCTCACAGGTCCTCTGGAGGACTCAATGTCATTACTGTCATCACTGTTCTCACCCTACCCTTGCAGGTGGAACAGTGCAGGGGCTCTGCACAGTCCTTTCCTGCCTGAACCTCATGAGCACCCTATGAGGCCTGCAGCACAGGGTGGTCATCCCTCCACTTCTCTCACTAGGAGACAGGAGGCCCAGAGGGGGACAGTGACTGACTCAGGGGCCCACACAGGAGATGCCACCTGCCCCTCCCAGTCAGAGACTTTGTCCTATATGCCCTCACCAGCCCCATCAGTGTCCAGAACCCTGTCCTCTGGGCTCTCAGGTTGTGCCGAGGCCCCCATTGGGCCAAGGCATAGACAGATGGACAGGTGTGTCAGGAGCCTGGCTGAGCAGCCCTGCCTGGCCTACCCCGCTGGAGCCTGTGTCCATCAGACCGGAGCCAAGGCCATGCCAAGCCTTCACCTCCCCAAGGAACACCCATGGGCAGCAGTGCTTCCCCTGGGCAGCAGTATTTCTTGGTTCTCGGGGATGGGACCCTCAAGGTGTCCCATCTGACTGGCTGGGTAGCAGGTGACAGGACACTTTGCCTCCTCATGGACATGAAGCATCTGAGATCTGTGCGCAACGTGCCCACCCTGAGCATCAGTCCCACCCAGGAGTGGGTGTCAGTTGAGGGGGACTGAAGCTAGAGCTCCAGCTCCCCACCTCACTAACAATGCCCCGGTTCCCCAGACACTTCTCAGAAGCTCCCTGGCCTGTGTTAGTGCCCACTGGGCACTGGGTGAGAATCCTGAGACTGACTGGCAGCTAGTGCTACAGGGGGCAGTGGGAAGTTACAGAATGCACACCTCTCTGTGTCTGGTCCAGCAATGGGGACCCGGGGCCAAGCAGCCCTTTTGTTCACCTGGCCCGTGGGAACCCCCAGCAGGCCCAAGCCCGGGGCAGGCAGGGTCGCTCCCCTTGAGGGCGTGATGAAGACAGAAGGAGAGCAGGGCCCTGGCTTCCTGAGGACAGGCTGGGCTGGTTTGGGGAAGAAAGGTCCCCCCCAGCCCATTCACCCCACAGCCTGAAGAAGCCAAGTGCCAGCGGGATGGACACGCATGAAAGCCAGAGACGCGCTCANCATAGGCAGACAGGTGTGTCTGGAGCCTGGCTGAGCAGCCCTGCCTGGCCTACCCCGCTGGAGCCTGTGTCCGTCAGACCGGAACCGAGGCCATGCCAAGCCTTCACCTCCCCAAAGACCGCCCAGGACCTTTCCCTGGGCAGCAGTCTTTCTTCATCCTCAGGGATGGGGCCCTCAAGGTGCCCCATCTAACTGGTAGAGTAGGGCTTGACAGGACACTTTGCCTCCTCGTGGACATGATGCTTCTGAGGTCTGTGCAGGAAGGATCCACCAACATTGCACCAGTTCCCCAGACACTTCTTAGAAGCCCCCTGGCCAGTGTTAGTGCCCACTGGGCACTGGGTGAGAATCCTGAGACTGACTGGCAGCCAGTGCTCCAGGGGGCAGTGGGAAGTCAGGGAATGCACACCTCTCTGTGTCTGGTCCAGCAATGGGGACCCGGGGCCAAGCAGCCCTTTTGTTCACCTGGCCCGTGGGAACCCCCAGCAGGCCCAAGCCCGGGGCAGGCAGGGTCGCTCCCCTTGAGGGCGTGATGAAGACAGAAGGAGAGCAGGGCCCTGGCTTCCTGAGGACAGGCTGGGCTGGTTTGGGGAAGAAAGGTCCCCCCCAGCCCATTCACCCCACAGCCTGAAGAAGCCAAGTGCCAGCGGGATGGACACGCATGAAAGCCAGAGACGCGCTCAGCCTGCCAGCCCCGCACCCCGTCCTGGAGCAGCCCGGCCACCGCCACTCTGTGTGGGGACCTGGCCTCCTGCCCCTGAAACTGCCCCCCACCTGCCCAGGGACCAAGCAGATCCTCTTCCTGCTCATCGGGACGGAGGGGGAACATTTTCAGAGCATCTTTAAGGGACAGACGACCAAAGCCACATCCTGCACGGTCCCTGCTTCCCTCACCCTCCTCTCTTTCCAGACCCCCGGCCTCCTCGCTCTACCTCCATGTTGTTCCTCCAGATCTCGGGATTGTCCTCCTCACAGAGTTTGGTCATTTCCACTCTGCTCTTCCTGAGGGGAGGGACAGAGGAAAGACATGTCCAGGAATGATGGGGGAGGGGCGCTAAGGGCAGATTCCTTCTGACCATCTAAAGTTTCAAATTCCCGGGGGGAGGGTCCCCATGGGTTCCTCTGAGCAGGACCCTCTCCGAGGGACTGGGGCCGGGCTCTCATGCTGGTCACCGGGGCCCCCATTCCCATTGCTCTTGAGCGGTTTTGGCCAGTTCTGGTTTCCGCTGGGCATAGGGTTCTGGTGCTGGAAACACTTGCCAATCTCCTATTTGGCTCAGTGCAGCCTCTGACATTTAAGGGCACTGACTCTTGAAACAGAGCTGGTGGCCTGAGGTCCCAGGGAGGCTGAGAGTCTCCGCCCACGAACCCAGTTCCTGTCCCCAGGGTTGGCTGCCTCCCAGGAGGTGAGGGGACATTGGGAGACATATGGGAGACACCCCACCACCAGCACCACCCCAGACCTCTGACGGGAGAGGCCTGNCACGAACCCAGTTCCTGTCCCCAGGGTTGGCTGCCTCCCAGGAGGTGAGGAGATATTGGGAGACACATGGGAGACACCCCCGTCCTCTGACGGGAGAGGCCTACACACCTGGAAACTTCCTTCCACGTCTTTTTCAGCCGATGGACTGGCGTGCTCTCTAGACCCGACAGGATTGCATGGAGGGAAGAGAAGTTCCCCAGGGTTCTGCACTCCTGGGAAGGGGGGAGATGTGCTGTGAGGTGGGAGCTGGAGCTCTAGCTTCAATGCCGCCCAATTGACACCCCCTTCTGGGTGAGGCAAATGCTCAGGGTAGACACACTTAGCATCCAAAGACCAACACTCACAGAGAGGAGGGTCTTAGCTCAACCCAAGGAAGGAGCCAGGTAGGAAGTGAGCCTCCCACCACTGGGACCTGAGAGTCAAGGTCAACATGCCCCTGGCAGAGAGGACCTAGAGACTGTGCTGGGGCTCAGACCTCAGGCCTCAGGCCTGCCAGCTGACAAAGCAGTAGAGGCATTTTGTAAGGCTCCACACAGGGACTCCAGTGGGCCTCCCATCACATACCTTGGCCACCTTAATCCAGTACTCAATGACTTTGGCCCTGTCCTGGGACATCATGCTTGGGTCCCCAAGGCAAGTGGTCATCACGCAGGTGGCCACGCGATTGAACTGCGCCATGGTGGCACGGGTAGTTGGTTCCAGCTGCTCATTGGCAGGATTTTCCCAGTGGGACCAGATGGAGCCCAGGCACTGGGAAGGCAACACCTCCGTGAACAGCTCCTGGGGAGGAAGGGCAGTGTCACCTGGCCCTGCAACACCCCAGCTAAGGGTCCCCAACCTCCAGCAAGGGTCAGTGGTCAAGGCTGAAACTCAAGACTCTGGGGATGTGGCCTGAGCCTTGGAGTCCCTGGGATTCATTCTCTGTCCGCTGAGGGCACCCAGCACTGGATGACCCAGGGCCCAAGACTGGTGGGGAAGGGACAGGAGCACCTGCCTCCAGCCCTTCCTCACTTACTCCAAAGTCCAGGATGTGACTCATGTCTGCGCACCAAGGGGCATCTTGCAGGATCTGATCACCCCTCTGGCCCAGATCCCCATTCAGTGGCAGCAACAACCACAGGCTGTTTATCTCCCTTGTAGTTCAGTACACATCAGGTGCCTAATAAGTGCTGAAGCCGCTGAGCCTCATGGGCACAGGGATGGGCGACGCATGGACCTGGCTGCACACAGTGAGCTCTCTATGGTCCAGGCCCCACCCAGCTTTCTGTGTGACCCTCCTCATCTAATCCGCACAGCCACGCTGTGCAGCAGATCTTGTGAGTGTTCCCCTCTTGCCCACAGGTGGACAGCGAAGGCTCAGGAGTTGAGAAAGTTGTCAAGGATCCACGGGTGCCAAGTGGTGAAGCTGGGATTTGGATCCAGATCATAGGAGTACAGAGTAGGGAAAGGCAGGTCCAGGCAGCTAAGGACAGAGGGAAGCCTCTCCCACCTCACCCGGAGAGCCCCCTGCTCACTGCATCCATCGCTGTGAGCTGCTCTGCCACCAGTCTTGGAGGGAAGAGCCGGATGCTATACTTGGCCTCCCTTAGCAGGCGTTTATTGGTCACAGCCTGGGGGTAGTCGCCTGCTGGGGCTGGGGCTGCCTTTGCTCTCGGAATTCTCATCAGAGCTGGTGGTCCAGGTGGCTCCACCTCCAGAGCTGGCCCTGGGGCTGCAGGGGATGTTGGTGTTTGCTCCAGGTCTGGAGGGGCTGATGGAGGTGACACTGGCTCCAGCACTGGCACAGCTGGACCAGGCTCTAGCCCCGGAGCAGTACCTTCCTCTGGCTCTGGAGTCCTCTGCAGCTCTGGAGGTGGTTCTGGAGCAGGTTAGAGAGACTGGTTCACCCACATGCCTCACTTTCCCGTGCCTTCCCAGAGACAGGAAAGATGCCACTGCCTTTGAGGGTCCTCCAGCCCATGAAACCCCAACCCCACACCCCCCAGATCATCTTCCCAGACTGCAGCCCCTCACCTTCCAGCTCTGCCCCAGTGGGCTCAAGATGCTGCAGCTCGACCCAAACAGTTGGGACCTGGACCAGCAGGTGGGAGGCAGGGTGTTTGCCCCTCACAAAGGCCTGTTCCAGGGTGAACCAGGGGAAAAGGAGGGGCTGGCCGAAATATTGCAGCCGGTCGGGCCAGGTGCCCATAACAGAAGCAATGGCCCTGCGGAGAGTCAGGTGGGCAGCAGAGTCAGAGTCCTGGTCTTTCCTTCCACACTGCCCTCCCATGGCACCCTTGTTTGGGACTGAGCCTCTATGGGTGTCCCTGCCCATCCAGGGGTCAGCCCAATGCCACTCCTGACCCCTGTGTGGCTGTCATGAGAGAGCAGGCGTGGTGATCCAGCGGGTTTCACACAGAGTCTGTGGGAGTCTCTCCCTCCCACTGCCAGCTCTCCTGAAGGCCCTGCACACTGCCCAGCCCAGCCCAGAGCTCCATGCCCCTGGGCATCTGGCTGAGGACTGAGCCAGGCATGTGAGCAGCCTGCGCACCACAGTCCTGTTCTGAGCCTGGCCATGGCTGTCAGGACAGATGCATGTGGAGGGGGCAGGCAGAGCAGGATGGGTCTGTGGTGGGGATAGGACTCTAGGGGACAATTCATTCCAGCCTCATCTCTCGTTCTAGGGGGCCTGGGGCCCCATCAGCAGTTCTCATTGACCCCTGTCCTCCTGGAGTAGAAGCTTCCAGACCTCAGCCCTCCTTTGGGAATCAGCAGATATGTAAGATCAGGGCTCTGCCAGGCCCTGTTCACCCGAAGCCCCCATCTCATAGGCACAGGAAGCCTCCTCCTGGACCCAAAGGCCACTCACTTTTTGACTTGGTCCTCTGGTGTGTCACCCTGGTCATTATATGGTCCTTTATCTCCATATGCAGTAAATACCCTGATGACGTCAGATCTGACGGATGGTGCACAGGACCTGGGAATGACGTGCAGTGTGACTGTCTGACTCACTGACTTGGACTAAGGTCCAGGGATTGTGTCTGCTTCATTCACTGAGTTAGGCTAAGTGTCTCCAAAAGTGCCTGCTGGTAGTAGGAGCCTAATACACATTGTCCACAAATGAATTCCAACCTGAACCATCCCAGATGTCTGAGTGGGCCTGGACCCCCGCTATCTGTCCCCAGAGGTCCATAATCTGGCTTCAACAAGGACCAGGACTAGGACCAGCTGGGTGAAATCAAACTGCTTGACAGGCTGTTTTCCCTGTGCTTTTCCAAACTCAGATGCCACAGGCTGCTGATGGGTGAGTCCAAGGACTTTTCATGGGACAGAGAGAAATAATTGCCACAAACCACGGCAGCACGTCCAGCACGCTTTTCTGCAGAGCCAGGCAGCAGGTAAGACCAGCCTTGGCTTGTTCCCACAGTAGTCCCTACAGGAACCCTATGAGGTATCTCCTCTACCACCCACTTTTCTTCAGAGGAGCAAACTGAGGCTCACACAGGATGGTGACATTTTCAAGACACACAGCTAACTGTGGGCAGAGTCACCAGTGTGCAGAAGAGGGGGCGTGTGCTCACCTAGTAAACAGCTCGTCCAGGAACCACTGGGCTCTGGAGAAGGCCGGGTGCACGGGCATGAAGCTGCAGATGTGGGGGATGTTTCCAGCGGGGAAAGCTGGTACCGTGGACGCCGCCACCTTCTCCAGGCAGCCTTCCTGGAGGGCCCGCATCCTGGAGGCCTCACGTAGGTTCAAAGTTGACTCAGCCGAACACTGGGTGGGACAAGGAGCGACATCCAGTCAGCCTCCCCACCGGGAATCCCAGGGGGATTGAGGCCTGGAGCCCACCCAGGAAGTCCCAGCCCCTCAGGGGCGTGTGCAAGAGGAGGGACAGCAGTGCCCAGGCTGAACGAGGCTCTAGGTTTTCAAAGCACCACTTAAGTTGGGAGGTGGGAGGATGTTCATACAATTGGTACCTTCTAGGCATGTTTTCATTTTTTAGCTGAGGAACATCTGACCTCCTTGTATTAATAGTCCATATGCAGAGCATTGTCCCTGTGCGTCCTTAAGAAACATCCCCATTATAGAGGTGAGATCACAGAGGCTTGGGGATGTCAAATGTCTGCTCAAGGTCATGTAGGTCAGAACTGAGAACTGTCCTGTATGACATTCCCTCTCAGCTCCCTGAGACTAACTTGCTCCTGACATTGATGGAAAGGCTCTAGGAATGTTGTCCCTCCCCAGCATGGGGACAGTGTACGCTGTACCCCTGGCCTATAAAAACCATTGACCTCAAAAAGACCCTTATGTCTGTTCCTTTTACACTCAAGGACATTGTGAGGCCCTCACTATGGAGACCCCAGATTCTGCAAAGAGGCAAATGGCTAGAGAATCTGAGCAGATGACTCAGGAAGGAGCAAATTCACCTGGCCTGTGGAAAGCTGACACGTGGGCCAAAGGACCAGTGAGACAGTTGTCAGAGAAGGAACACGGTGATTGCCTTGGACAACTTGACATCGGATAGGTAAAAATTTCAGAGAGTGAGAAACCCAACAGCCAGGCCGGGAGCAAGGCAGCGGCCATCAGCAGAAACTCCTGCCGGCAGCATCGCTGCTCCAGCCTTTGCACTAACTTCTAGCCTCTGGAGTTGTGAGAAAATGAATATCTACTGCTCACACCACCCAGTGTGTCCTGTGTTAGGGCAGCACGGGCACCTCACACAGTCCCCTGGGACACACTGAAGTGTTCCCGGCAGCACCGCTGACGCGGCAGCTGAACTGAATCAGGGCGATGCCCACAGCACTGAAAGGCCGCATCGCTGTGGCGAGCGACCTCCGTTACTGGGCCAGGTCTGCAAGGACAGTGGAGCTGGCTGCTCCACAGGATACCTGGGGTGGGTAGTGAAAAGACGAAAAACAGCCTGGCCAGCGTGGCTCAGTGGTTGAGCATCGACCTAGGATACAGGAGATCATGATTCGACTCCCAGTCATGGCACATGCTCGGGTTGCGGGCTCAGTCCCGAGGTGAGGGTGTGCAGGAGGCAGCCGATCAATGACTCTCCCATCATTGATGTT
>NW_015504963.1:58817-71595 GCF_001595765.1 Miniopterus natalensis | reverse complement strand
CGTCTCCAGGCTGCGGGCGCCGGGGAGAGCGCGCAGCGCCCCGGGGGACACGGCCCGGCTCGGGGACCCCGCCCCGCAGGACGCCCTGCTGGCCGCTTGCCTGCACCGTGAAGGGCGGAAGAGCATTAACGTAATTATACCGACCGTAACCCGTGAATAAATGCACAGCCTGAGAAGAGCTAAGTTGTGACGTTGAAAATACGAACTGAGACTAAAAGGGCGGAGCCATTACTGGCAAGTGAAGGTAAGTCGCTGCCAGCACAGAACGCAGCTTCATCTACGATGTGTTTTGTATAAGCCTCGTGGGCCACAAGGCAGATCTCTAAAATGCATTTACAACACGTGAAAACCAAGGGGGGGGGGAGGCGGAGAGCACAGCACCCTGGAAAACTACCACGTTACAAAGGTTGGCAGAAACAAGGGCAAAAACCATGAAAACAGAAATCAACAGAAGGCAAATGACAAGGTGGCAGGAGTANGGTTGGCAGAAACAAGGGCAAAAACCATGAAAACAGAAATCAACAGAAGGCAAATGACAAGGTGGCAGGAGTAAATCCTTACACACCAATAATCACTCTAAATGTAAACGTATTTAATTGACCGATCAAAAGGCAGAGAGCGGCTGGATGGGTGAAAACATGGGACTCAACTACGCTGCCTACAGGAGACTCACTGCAGCTCTAAGACACGCAGAGGCTTCAAACAAGGGATGGAGGAAGACCTGCCATGCAGGCAGAAACTAAAAGAAAGACTGACAGCCAGACTTATGTCAGGTAAAAGGCTGACGGCCAAAACGGTGGTGAGACTATGAAGGTTTTCATATAATAACGAAGGGTTCAATACCTCCAGAAGGTGTAACCACCAAAAATATATATGCACATCAAAGCACCTAAAAACATCAAGCAAATATTGAAAGAACTGTAAAGAGAAATAGACAACAATTAAATAATAGTAAGGGGACTTCAATGCCCCACTTTCAGCAATGGATAGATAATCCAGTCAGAAAATCAAGGAAACATTGGAATTGAACCATACTTTAGATCAAATGGACTTAACAGACATGTGGAGAACATTCTATTTAGCAGCAGCAGAATACCAATTATTTTCAAGTGCACATGGAACATCTCTAGGATAGATCATATGATAGGACACAATTTTAGTAAAGTTACAGGATGCAAAAAAAATTAAACATTTAAAAAAATAAAAATGACTAAACAATGATACATTCCCCAAATTGAAAACTACATAGCAATTATAGAAAATAAAAGAGAATTACACCAGATAACAGAAGGATTTCCACAAGGTATTGTTAAATATGAAGCTCCAGTTGGGGAAAACTTCGTAAAACTGTATTCTGTTTATAAACAATGTCGAATGTATATTCATTCATCATGTGTATGAATATGAATCTATCCATTATTTATCTGAAGTATAAGATTAATATATAGAAAATATGAAAGAACAAACACTGATGCTTTAATACTGGTTTCTTGTGGGAACGGTGACACAAGGAGACAAAACAATCAAAAAGAAAAAATAATATATTAAAAAACTAAGTTATGCCCAGCCGGGCGTGGCTCAGAGGTTGAGTGTCGACCTAGGATCCAGGCGATCACGGCTTGATTCCCGGTCAGGGCACATGCCCGGGTTGTGGGCTCAATCCCCAGTCAGGGGACGTGTAGGAGGCAGCCAGTCAATGACTCTCTCATCATTGATGTTTCTATCTCTCTCTCCCTCTCCTTTCCTCTCTCTAAAATCAATAAAGATATATTTTTTTAAAAAACACCAAAAAAACCCTAAGTTATAACACTTTAATAGCTATGTAAAATTATGGACTGTTTTCAAACTTGTATAAACAAATCAAAGCAAACATACTAAAAATATATTCACACTTGCATACTTCCTGTTTAATAACTAGGGAGTGCCACCCAATACATTAAAATATGACTTAATCTTCAGAATATGCTTTTCACTTGCTGGATAGCATACGGACATAGCATTGAAATGATCATCATTGCCCCTAGGTATTTGGTAATCACAGAACCCAGTTTCTAGCATTGATGTTGCACTAAAGTTATGTGAAATATAATCACTGGGGAAAGAAACTGGAAAGAATTTAAAGTTATTTTTAATTTTAATTATAAATATAAATATTTCATAAATATATCATTGTAGAGGACGGAAAAAGAGGGGAGAGAGCGAGAGAGAGAGTGGGTGCATGTGCGAGGGGCAGCGAGAGGAAGATATGCTATGTCTTTTATTTGTGTATTTATTTTTGGCCTACCATCAAGAGTTTGAAGCAGGCTACCGTGATAAAGGCATGAGATAGCCCTTCCCCCGTCTGTGGAGCCCAAGGAGTCTGCCTGAGGCCGTGATCCTCTCTGGGGCCCTCTGCTGTACTGAGAGGAGCCCCACTGCCTGTTGCCAGGGGAGCTGAGCCCCCCTGAAATGGCCTGAAGGATAGACGGGAGCGCCACAAAATTTTACACGGTATTACAGAAAACTGCTTTTCTGTGTTTCTAGTGAAGGGAACCAAAGTATTGCCACTCCGAAGCTGCCTTTTGGGGTACTGATTTTTTTTTTTAATTCTCACCTGAGGATTTTTTTTTACTGATTTTAGAGAAAGGGGCAGGGGAGAGGGGAGAGGGAAACATTGATGTGAGAGAGAAACATTGATCCCTTGCCTTCAGTATGTGCCCTGAGGATTGAACCTGCAACCTAGGCATGTGCACTCACCAGGAATTGAACCCACAAATTCCTGGTGTATGGAGATGAGGCTCCAACCAACTGAGCCATGTGGCCAGGGTGGGACACTGATTTTAAGCCATTTATTAAGAACACAAGTCTCAGAGGGAGCCTTTGACCCTCCCCGCTTTCCTGCCCAAGAGATTCAGACAGAGAAACCTCCAGGAAAGAGATCTTAGGATGTCACCTGGGCCTGTTTGAATTAAGTGTGGTAGACAAGAGGGTTTCAGGCAGGGGCCTGCTACCCAGGTACCGTCTGTATCCCACCGTTTGAGTTGCCTAGCAGGGATTTTCCTGCCGTGTATGTTCCCATATTCTTCAGCTGCCTGGACACTGGCCAGTCTCACTTCTGAAATCTAATACCCTGTTCCTCTCCTTTTCTCCTTTGTCCAAAAATGTCTATATACCTAATGTTGCCTCACTGTCTCTGGAATTTTCATGCCTATGTGCATTCCCCACGTGCATGTATTAAAATTTGATTTTCTCTTGGTAATCTGTTTCCATCAATTTGCTAATTAATCAGCTAGAGGAACTTAGAAGGTGGGAGGAAAAGTACTAATATTTTTTAAAGCCCCCACACCAGAAGCCTGATGATTTGACTTTCAGAACAAAACAAAACATTGTGGGAAGACACCGCCTCCGTGTCTGGACATAAGGTAGTAATCCCAACCTGTTGAGAGTATGATCCTGACTAGCACAAACATTTCACAGACGTGAGAGTTAAATGTTTCAGCCAGTCCTAACAGTAGGTACCAATAATAAAAATGTCAGAAATCTGTGAAGATCACNGAGAGTTAAATGTTTCAGCCAGTCCTAACAGTAGGTACCAATAATAAAAATGTCAGAAATCTGTGAAGATGGTGCTGCAGGGGAACTGCTGTTTATGCTACTTCACAAGAAAGTTCAGACTGAGAGCGAAAGAGTAAAAACAGAGGCTTGAGAGTAAGAAATAAACGAGCTATTTTGTAAGCAGACCTCTTACAACAACCAAACCATATTCTAGGAACTGTCCTGAACCAGGATATGACCAAGACTCCTGTAGCAGTGCACTGTAACTGGGGTGCTTGCACCCCGTTCTGCTGCGGCGATCCTGGTTCATGTTTTTATTCTGGAGTGTTTATTAGGATGGCCCGTTTCACTGTCTAAAGTGTGCTGCTTTTATCACGCTGATATCACTACTGTGCTAGTTAGCGATTTATTACCTCTCAGCTCCAATCCGCCTACACATTGTCTGCTTCGTGATAATGGACTGGACCCTTTAAGCGAGCGGGATGCTGAGCTTGTCAGTAGAGGTCATTGCTGGAGGGACACACAAGAAGAGACTTCTCCTGGTGGTGGTACTTTCATTTCTCTTCTTCTTGGCTCTGTTGTGCCGCTTCCAGCGGTGTTCCTCCCCAGGTGTGCCAGAGCGCACAGTCCCTTGGCAAGCTTTCAGGTCCTGCTGCAGCCCACTGGCCATGTCACTGTGGTCGCTCAGACTTTACCACCTGATGAGTGGGCTCCTGATGCCACAGTTTTCTCTGTGTGCCCACCCACCCTTCTCAGACTGCCAGGTGGGTGTTTGCTGCTTGCCCGGCAACTAGAGGCCAGCTCTGGCCCAAGACATCCTGTGACATGTATCTTATAGCGTTACCTAACCGTTAATACAGTTGGCAAGCTGTCCCTATGTCTTTTACATAAAACTGTATCTTCTCCATTTCTCAGCATTAGCAAAGGAAACGCAATATAATTTTATCCAACAGGAATTTAATGCCAACTGTTTTCCAGGTGCTGAGCTAGTCACCACGATACAACAGTGAACCAGAACATTCCCTACTTTCATGCTAGCCAGGTCTCCTCTCCACCAAGCAATAAATGTGTCTCAAGTTCACCTACACCAGAAACTTTTGCTTACTTATCTTGATTGTGGAAACCTGATTCCAAGCATGTTTCTCAAAGTACAGGTACATTTAATCTATGCAAAACACATCTTTGCATGTCTGGAAGAGACGGTGGCGGCAAGCTTGGGTCATCTGGCCTTTATTATTACATCTTCAGAAAACTTACTTCTCAACACATTATGACAAATTCCATCCTTCAGAAGCGAACTCATATTGACAGCGCTCATGAGACTGGCACATTTACCAGAATGCCATCCTAAATAATGTATGAAATGGGAGTGAATGGGGTAGGCATCCCAGTCCTGGGACACCTACTCCTGCGACTGTGCAGACACAGGCTACGTGGGCATGACCTGCCATTCCTGAAAGACTCATGCATTTGCTTGCTCTTGTGTCCCAGCTCTGTTTTCCTTCCTGTTATGCTGTGTGTGTGTGTGTGTGTGTGTGTGTGTGTGTATGTGTGTGTAAAACACTGTGTTGTAAAAGGCAGATGGCAGTGCTCTTTTGCTTCTTTACAGGAGTTCTTTACCGCCAGCTCAACATGGGAACCAAGCTATGGATGTTGCCCTGTCCGTTTCCCATTTACAATTATTTTAAAGATTAAGGGAGCCCATCATCTGTAGATGTCAATCACATGCTTTGTATTTGGCGAACCATTTCATTGTACAAATGAAAGCAGTAGTTAGGTTATTGTCAACCGATGGTCATTGGGGCCAATTCAACACCAACAAAAATCCCCAATTTGGGGTGCAGTGAAGAAGGAAACTTTATTCAGTGCAGAACAGCTCAACTGTGATACAGCACAGTTCTGGGGCCCGGCGGCCCTGGGCCCAGGCCCCTCTGCGACAGCTCCGCTCTGCTCTGGCAAGACATCTCTGAGCCAGGGAGACAGTCTTCATTCTTTGATGGAAAAGGAGAGTGGGGTCTCACAGTCAGAGGGGAGCTGGGTTACAGGGACAGCAGTCCCTGCCCCTGGTCCCTGATTAGTTTGGCCTCATGCAGATGAGGGGTTCGAATCCTCTCAGTCTGATGGGCCCAAAAGGCACCGTCAGCTCTGATTGGATGGAGAAAGCCTCAGTCCTACTGGTTGAAATAAAATTCCAGGAAACCACTGGAGGCCCTTGCTTTTCATCACCTGGAATATTTGGTGCTAAACCCTCTGACCTGCAAAGTTCCTGTTGAGAAATCAGCTGAGAGTCTTATGGGAGCTCTGCTGTTTTTCTGTTATCGATTTCTGCTCTCTCTTCTCTAATCTATTATTACCTTCCTTCTGCTATCTCTGAGTTTACTTTTACTTTTTTCCCAGTTTAGGAATGCTATTTATATTTTTTAATTTTTAAAAAATTTATCTTTATTGTTGAAAGTGTTACAGATGTCTCCTTTTTTCCCCCAATTGACCCCTCCACCCCACCCCCAGGCCTTCACCACACTATTGTCTGTGTCCATGGGTTATGCATATATGCATATAGGCTCTCTGGTTATTCTCTCCCCACTCACCCTATAGTTTCTTAAACTGTAAAGTTAGGTTGTTGAAGTCTTCCTCTTTTCTAATGTAAGCACTCGGAGCTATAAGTTACCCCTGGAGCCCTCCTTTTGCCGCACTCATTAAGTTTTGGTATGTTGTCTTCATTCATTCACCTGAGAGTATTTTCTAATTTCCTTATTCAATTTACCCATTTTAAAAAGTAGAGTGTGTTGTTTGATTTCCAGATATTTGTGATTTTTCTATTTTTCTTTCGTAATTGATTTCAAGCTACATTCTATCATAATCAGAGAAGATTTTAAATGTATTGTAACTTTTTCTTGTTTCCTAACATACGATCTGCCCTGAGGAATGTACTCGTGTACTTGACAAGAATGTGCATTTTGCTGTTGTTGCGTGAAGTATTATAGATGTCTGTTAGGAGTATTTAAATTATAGTTTTGTTCAAATCCTCTATTTTCTCATTGATATTCTGTGATTTTTAATTGGTGTGTTTAAACTATTTGCACTCAATATGATTATTGATGTGTTAGAGTATAGGTCTTTATTTTGTTTTTTTCTGCTGATCCTTCTGCTTCGTATTCCTCTGTTTCTATTTCTTGCCCGTCTATGTGTCACTTGAACATTTTTTAGGATTCCATTTTGACATGTAGTATTATTGACTTAATCTCTTTCATCATCTCTCTTTTAGTTAACGCTCTAGGCATTAAAATATACATAAGTGACTTACCTCAGACTCCGGTGTCAAAATTTTAACACTTTGATTGATGTACAGAAAACTTACAGTTAAATCCTTTGTATTTTTTAAATATAATCACCTTAAGTATTTCCTCTGTCATAAGATAGTGTTTTAACTTTTTATATTGAGTAACATATAAGATATTATTATAATTTTTAATTTCTCATACCTGATTATTTTAAAAACTCACAGGTGAAAGAATAATGCATTACACTTACCCCACCCCCGTTCTGTTTTGTTTTGTTTTTTTCCTTTCCTAAAGCTCCAAGCCTCTTCTACTATCATTTTCTTTCTGTTTGGAGAACTTCTTTGTAGCTGTTCTGTAAGTGGAGGTCTGGTGGCAAGAAATTCTTTTAGGTTTCATTTGAGAATTCATTTGTTTCCCCTTTATTCCTGAGGAATATTTTTGCTGGATATAAAGTTTAGGGTTGACATGTATTTTCTGTCATCCTTTGAAAAATGTTGTATAACTTCCCTCTGGATTCCTGCTTTAGATGATTAATCAGCCATCATGCAAATAATTTTTCTTCTATTGGTAAAGCATCCTTTCCTTTGATTTCAAGATTTGTTCTTCGTCATTAGTTTTCAGAATTTTGACTCTGATGTATCTTTTTGAAAATTGATTTTAGAGAGAGAGAAAGGGAGAGGGAGAGAGAGAAACATTGATGAGAGAAACATCGATTGCTTGCCTCCTCTATGAGCCCCAACAGGAGATCTTAACCGCAGCCTGAGTATGTGCCCTGACTGGGAATAGAACCCGCGACCCTTTGGCGTACAGGACAGTGCTCAGAGCAACTGAGCCACACCAGCCAGGGTGACTTTGATGTATCTTGACATGGATTCATTCTCTTTGTGCTTCACGTAATTTCCTGAATCTATAGTGTTACGTGTTTTGTCAGATTTGGGAAGTTTTGTTGTTTGTTTCTCAATATTTTTTCCACCCATATTTTCTTCTCTCTTCCTGTGATAGTGAAGACATGAATGTTATCTTTGTTATTATCCTACAGGTTTCTGAGGCTCTGTTAGTATTTTATTTTCAGTCTATTTTCTTTTGTTTAAATTGACTAAATTCTATTGATCAATCTGTAAGGTCAGTAATTCTTTCTTTTGTCTTCTCCTGTCTACTAGTGAGCCCATTCAGTGAGCTTTTATATTGTGGTGGTTATACTTTTTTTTAGTTCCATAATTATACATTCAGTCATTTTTATATCTTCTGTTTATTTGCTAAGATCTTTTGTCTTTCATTTCAGTCAACAGTTTTCATAATTGCACATTGAAGCATTTTTATGATTGCTGCTTCCAATACCGCATCCTATCATTACAATATCTGGGTCTTCTTGGTGTTGACATCTGTTGATTGACTTTTCTCCATCATATTGTGATTTTCCTGGTCTTTGTTATGATCAAGTATTTTTATTGAGTCCTGGATATTTTTGGTATTATGTTGTAAGACTGAATCCTGTTTAGCTCTATCATGTGAGTCCTGGCCTAGTTTTGTGGGCTGTGCCTCTAATGACAACATAGTTTTCAGAGCCCTGTAGTTTTATTCTTTTGCTTCATTTATGTGTTACCAACCCTGCATTCCTGGTATAAATCTCAGTTGCTCATGGTGTATAAACCTCTTTACATGTCGCTGGAGTATATTAGCTAAATTTTCACATGGTTTTGTGCCTGTGTTTATGATGGATATTGGTTTCTAGTTTCTCTTCTTGTGCTTTGTCTGGTTTTGGTATCAGGATAATAGCATCCTCATATACTGAATTGGAAAATGTACCATTCTTCTCTATTATCTGAGTTTGTGAAGCACTTTTTATTTTTCCAAAAATATTTTATTGTATTCACTAGTAAAGTCATTTGGGCCTCAAATTTTCTTTGGCAAACATTTTAATGTACTAATTCAGTTTCTTTACTCACCGTAGGTCTATTCAGATTTCCTATTTACTCATGAATTATGTTTAATAATTGGTGTATTTCTAGAAATGTCTTCACTTTATCTTAAGTTGTCTAATATTTTGGTTAAAAGTTTATAGTATTACTTAGGGTCAGTAACGAGGTGTCGTTTTTTTCTCAGCTTTGGTAACTTATGTCTTCTTTCTTTTGTACATAATCAGTTAACTTGAAAATTTGCCAATTTTGTCGATCTTTTCAAAGAACAAACTTTTTATTATTTTCCCTATTGTCTTTGTGTTCTATTTCATTGATTTTCACTCTAATCTTTATTCTTTTCTGCTTGTTTTGGTTTTAGTTTTCACTTCCTTTCCTAATTCTAAAAATGGATGCTTATATTATTAATTTGAAACCTTTCTCTTCTGTTTGTAATATTTTACAACTATGAATTTCCCTGTAAGCACTGCTTAAGCTAACCCCATATATTGTATTTTTAATTTGTTTCAAAATGCATTCTAGTTTTGTTTGATTTCTTCTTTAGACTATTTATTATTTAATATTCTAATATTTGATTTTCTAAATTGTTTCTGTTCATTTCTAATTAATTCCATTGTGGTTGGAGAACATAATTTTTTTAATTTGTAGAGATTTATATTATGGCCTGGTATATAACACATCCTAAAGAGTATTCCATGTGCACCTGAAAATGTATGTCCTAATGTTAATGAGTAGAGTTTTATAAACAAATGTTATATCTATTTATTGTCTACCTATCCTATATTCTTGCTGAATTATTGTTTAGTTTTTATTTACTTATTTTTAGATCACAGGAATGCTTATTACAGCAATTATGGGTCTACCTTCTTTGTAAATAAATATGTACTCAGTTGGGAAGTAGGACCATGGTAGCTATGGTAGGGGACAGCATGGTATTAAGAATCGGCTCTGAGTACAAGCATCATCGTATCTTCAAGTGCACTAACAAGGCTGCTGGGATCTCCATCAGAGTGGAAACAGCAGAACCCCTTCTGAAGGATCTCTAATAACTTGGGGAATTGATTGCAGATTCAGGGTTGACTGCAGTTTCAGCCTATGACCCAAGTCCAAAAGTTCCAGCCTTCTCTGCCACCTCCAGGGCTAACTTCAGGTTCTGGTCAAACAGTTCACACCTGACAGGTATTAACTGGAACTAGAATGGATTCTTAGGACAAAGTCGGAGTAAATCGCGTAGATCTTTAGAGAAGAAAATCTATTTCACCTTGCTTATAATCTTCCAGAACCACAAAATCGATCCCTGTAAGTGTCCTGAAGCAGTGCAATTTGAATGTGTCTGTCCCAGCATCTCAGTGCTTGAGCTGCTCTGTTTGGGAGGCAACAGGGAGCCAACTGTGTAGAGCAAGTGGAACTTGGGGGCCAGTATGAGCTTCTCATTGGAGGTGAGATGGGGGGCAAGTTGAATAGATACTGGGTAACTAGCAGGGTTTCCCAGCAACTCCAGCACCTCTTCCCTGTAGGCTGTGTACTTGCCAGTCACACCCACACCACTGATGGCCAGCTCTGCAGGCGTGAGGCTAGGGGTCAAAAGAGCCCCAGCCTAGGGACCTGGCCCTTCCTCCTCCTTCTCCTCTTTTTAGTTTTCCTTTCACTTATTGAGAATAAGTATTGATGTCTTCAACTGTTTTTTATTAAGTGTCTACTTCTCCTCTCAGTTCTGTCTTTGGGTATGTTTTCAATAGATGCATATATTGCATAATTATCATATTTGATTAATGAAATAGTCCTTTTATCACTAAAATGTTTATCTTTGTCTCTGGAAACATTTCTTGTCTTACTGTCTCTATTTTGTCTAATACAGCTACTCCAGCTCTCATTATTAGTGTGTACAGTGGCTCATTCTCCATTGTTTTACCTTCAGCCTATTTGTTTCTTTGAGTCTAAATTGTGTCTCTGATAAACAGCACACAGCTGGATCTTTTTCATTTCATATCCAGCCTGACACTCTGCCTTTCTATTGAAGTGTTTTTTAAAAATGTATATTTAATGCAATCATTAATTTAGATTTTGGTATTTGCTTTTTCATATGTGTCATGTCTTTTTTTTGTTCCTCTTGTACTGCCTTCTGTTTGCGTGTGTGTGCGTGTGTGTGTGCGTGTGTGCCATTTAAATTCCTTTCTTGGTTTTCTTTTACTATATTCTTTTGCATTATTTTCTTAGTGGCTGTTATGGGGGTTGCAGTATGCTTCTTACCATCATCTAGTTTAAATAAATACTAACTTAATTCTGGGAAAAAAGCAGATTTGCTCCAATATAGATTCACTAACTACCCTTGATATATGCTGTATCTGTAACATATATGCTACGTTCCCAAAATCACGATGGTAAAATTAATTGTTGTTTAATGTACCTTTATGTCTTTTTAATGAAAAGAAGGAATAAAAGTATATTCATGTGTTTTTTATTTACTCACATATACACCGTTACTGGTACTCCTCCTGTCTTTATGTGTATTCACATCATTATCTGGTGTTTTTTCCTTTCAGTCTGAAGGACTTTCTTTAGTGTTTCTTGTAAAGCATGTGTCTTAGCTCTGAGTTCTTTTAGTCTTTATCTTCATTTTTCCTTTCTTTTGTGGACAGTTCTCCTGTACATAGAATTCTTAGTTGACAGATTTTCTTTCCGCACTTTATGTATGGTCCTTTCATTGCTTCTCATCTCTGTCGTTTCTGATGAGAAGCCGGCTATTAATTGTATTGTTCTGTATGAGTCATTTTCTCTTGCTGGTTTCAAGATTTTTGCTTTGCCTGTGGATTTTAACAGTATATAGGTATGTATCTTTGTGTTTGTCTTACTTGAGTGCATCATCTTCATTAGATCTGTAGATTTTTTTCAGCAAATTTAGAGTTTTTGGCCATCTTTCTTCAAATATTTTTTCTACACATTTCTGTCTCTTCTGCTTCTAGAGCTCCCATTACAAATATGTTGGTACACTTGATGTTGTTCTGCAGGTGGCACTGTTCATTTTTAAAAATTGTTTTCCTCTCTGGTTGTCATATGAGATTTCCATTGAGCTACCTTCAAGTTTATTTCTTCTCTGGCCATCTCAAATCTTTCTTGACCCCTACTAGTAACATTTGCATTTCAGTTATTGTACTTTACAAAGAATTTCCACTTGATTCTCTAAAAAAATATTTTGTTTCTCTTTATTAATATTCTCTACTTGTTGAGTCATTGTCATCAAGTGTTCCTTTATTTAAATGTGGTTTCCTTAATTTCTTTGAAATGGATATTTAGTTTTTTGTGCATTTTTGTCTTCTAAATTCATTGCCCCAGATTACTTTTTATTAATTGCTTTATTTCCTAAGGATGAGTCATATTGTTTCTTTATACACTGTAATTTTTTTTTTGTTTAAAAGTTGGTATTTCTGCCCGGCAGGCTGTGGCTCAGCGGTTGAGCGTCGACCTAGGATCCAGGCGATCAGGGTTCGATTCCCGGTCAGGGCACATGCCCGGGTTGGGGCTCAATCAATGACTCTCTCATCATTGATGTTTCTATCTCTCTCTCTCCCTCACCTTTCCTCTCTCTGAAATCGATAAAGATATATTAAAAAAAAAAAAAAAGTTGGTATTTCAGACAACAGAAACTTTGGATTCTGATTTTTACTCCTGCGGTTTGCTGTTATTGCTGTTTGAGGGGTTTTTGTTGTTTAGTAAACTTGTCAGGACTAATTCTGTGGCACTTCTATTTTTTTTTTTTAACAAACCTCATAATATTCTCTTTACAAAAGAAAAATGCCAGTACCTTTCGCATAGGTTAGCTCATTCATTACGTGCTGTTATGTAACTGTAAAAACACGGGTGAGTCTGCAGCATGGAGCACAAGTGCACATCCAGGCAGCCAACATATTTCCATTTTTAAAAAAATAAAAATTACAAGGACCCTATAAGTTAAAAAAGAAAGATTTTAGTGCTCATCTGAACCACCCTCCCCGTGTTCCCCAAGTTAGTTTGATTTTACTTGTCTGATTTTTCAGTTTGTCCCGAAGC
>NW_015504963.1:20867-58397 GCF_001595765.1 Miniopterus natalensis | reverse complement strand
GTCCCGCGCTCGCCGCAGCACGGCAGCGTAACCCCGGCCCAGGGACCGCGCGCACAGCCGGGCCCCCGCCCCCGCAGCTCTCCGGGCAGCGCGGGACCAGGGGGGTTGCAGTCCTACCACCAGACAGAACTCCTGAGAAGCGGGGGTACCGAAGTTCTCCGCCCCGGGGTATTCTGGGTATTGTAGTCCCGCCCTGGGGCACTGTGGGTAGCGTAGGTGCCCATCCCCGGGGCATTGTGGGTACTGTAGTCCCGCCCTGGGACACTGTGGGTAGCGTAGGTGCCCATCCCCGGGGCATTGTGGGTATTGTAGTCCAGCCCGCGGGCGTAGCTCGGCGTGTGGCGGCGGTCCTTGCGGGCTTGTGGTGAGCGAGGCAGGGATGGCCGCAGGCTATAGGGAAGGACAGCATGGAAACTTGGGAAGGGAGAGGGGGAAAAGGTCGTTCTGGCCTGGAGGTCTCGTTTATTCTGGGCGAGGGCGAAGGTCCCAGCGTCTTGTCCTTTTGGGGTCGGGAATATTATGGGCGATTTGGGAAACAGAGTCCCCTGGCTCAGCAGATGCGCCCACGGCCGAGGGTGTGCGGCTCGGGCTTCCTTCCTGGGTATTCGTGGGGGCTCGCAGCCAGGTGGTGCCCACCCTGGTTGTGGAGACGCTGCTTGGCCCGGGGACCCGGGTTTGGGGGAGCATTGGCTTGCAGACTTAGATGGGTGGTGGGGCGGCTGAGGCCCAGGAACTGGGGTCCGCGGCCTCAGAGCCTCGGGGAAGCTGGGAGTCCAGGCGGGGTCAGGGTGAAGGGTTGCGTGGGGCTTCCACGTGTCCATATGGCTCCCGCCAGTGTGGGGGCCCTTCCAAGGGCCTGGGGTAGAGTAAGTGGAGTGGCGCCCACGGGCAGGGAACTCCCCATCCCAGCAGGGCTGCTGCCCCTCTGAATTACCGGGGAGGGTGGAGGGTAAGACATCTACACTTAAGTTTGTATTTTCAACTTTTCATCATGAAAACATTGCAAGATGTAGCCGTGAGGCTCCATGGATCCATCCCTCAGATTCACCACTTAACGAGAACCTGGCCTTTCCCCCAGATCTGCAAGTGTGCATCTCTGTGGGCATTGTCTCCACCCGGGAGCCCCTGCCAGGCCTGCAATCCCTGCCTCGGTGGGGAGTTCAGATCCGGGTTCTCACTGAAGCTGCCCTCAGTGTGGAAAGAGGTAAAACTTGTGTCCAGCACATGCTAAGTGCTTTGTGTTTTTACTGAACTCCATAGGCTCAAGGAAGATGATGTCATGCTGGGTGTTAGCATGACCTCAAAGCAGGCTTGCTCTAAAACCCACACCCTGACTCTGTAGGGACAGAGAACCTTCCAGGTTCTGCTACTTTAGTGAAGTGGACCCCAGCTGCAGGCTTGGGGGTTTCCAGCCTGCCCCCTGGGCTGGGAGGGAATCCTATGGCCGGAGCTGCTTCTCTCATGCCCAAGTCAGCCCTGGTGCACCCCATGCTTCTCCCACATCCAGAGGCATTGCCTGTTAGGTGGGGAGAAGGAGGGGCCTGGCAGCCCCTTCTCGGGTGGGCGGCGCGTCCTTGTGTTCCTGTGGTGCCTTTGCTCACAGTAGAGGGTCATTGCTTTGCAGGTCCCTGGTATCTTGTGTGTAGCATTTCTCTGTGGGCTGAGCTGCAGGTGGTTTCTCAGGTGCTTCCCAACATCTCCAGGGAGCTCCCTCTCTGAGCCAGCTGTATTCTCTCGGCCTCTGAGCCCCGGAAGAACAAAGGTGGTGAGAAGTAGTGTTTTGAGAGCAGAAGTCCTATGTTGGCGGTGTGCTTTCTTTTTAATCCTTACCTGAGGATATTTTTTCCATTGCTTTTCAGAGAGTGGAAGGGGGAGAGAGAAAGAAACATCTGTGTGAGAGAGACACATTGATTGGTTGCCTCCCAGTTACATACCCTTGACCAGAATCGAACCCAAGACCCTTCAGTCTGTGGGCTGACACTCTATAACCACTGAGCCAAACTGGCTAGGGTGCATTGTGCTTTCTGCGCACTGCACAGTTTATTTCCTCAGCCATCTTTGTACATTACATAGTGGAATTCTTATTTTATAGAGAGGGAAATGGTATAGTAACTTTTACCTTGGAGCCAGCTGTTCTCTAACTTTCAAAGTTTTAATGAAAATTTAAAAGGAGGTGCTCTATCTTTCAAATTTGTCCTGTGTATCTAATGTGATAAAGGTAAAACATTTGTTCAATTTCTCCTGATCATCTGTCCCAGCCATTAATGACATTAACTTCTCTTGATGACATTAATGGCATCAACAGAAGGCAGGAATCAGACCATCCACTTATATGTGGAATCTAAAGAACATCATAAACTGATGAACAAAATAGATTCAGCAACACAGAAGCATGACTGTTAAATCTCAGAGGGAAGGCCCAGGTGGGAGAGTGAGGGGGAGGATTAACCAAAGAATTTATATGCATATATGCATAACCCAAGGACACAGACATAGTGTAGTGAAGGCCTGGGGTGGGAGGTGGGTGCAGGGTAAAAGGGGTCATCTGTAACACTTTCAGCAATAAAGATAAATTTAAAAAAGTTTATGAAATTGACTTGTTGAAGATCTGGGCCATTTGCTGACTGCTCATTCTTAAATTTCAAGACATATTTCAATTCTTGGGAACCTAGTATTGGATATATAAGTGGAGGGGACATTGAAATAAGGCTATAGCTTCCACCCTGCTTCAAGTTTCCCCCAAATCTACATTCTGTGGAGCCTGTGGTGTTCTCTCTGTTTTGACGATCCTGGGCCTTGTCCTTTGGCCTCAGGGCAGATGTGGCTGGGGAACTTCTGTTTTCAGTATGTTAGGTCACTTTATTTCTCAATGTGAATGCTCACCTGAGGCCCTTTCCACTTAAGTCCACACAGTGACAAAGTCTCACCAGCTGCTGGGGACTTCATTTTCCAACCAGTCATTGGGGCTGAGCCCCCTGCTGGCCCAGCTCTGGGGGCCGTAGTTACAGGACGCTGGTTAAGGATGAGCTACTGCGATGCCCTACAACCTGCCTTCCGTACTGCGCCTCACTCCTGCTGAACCGGGATGCTAGCTGGAGGGGTGATCCTCCTAAGCACCCCCCACTTTTCTCTTCCCCAGCTCTGCCTGTGCACGTGACTCGACTCTTGGACGAGCACAAGGAATATGGCTCCAGGGCTCCTGACAACCAGGGATGAGGTGAGTCCTGAAATTCCTTTCTAGCTCTTGCAGGATGCGCCCATTGCATTGTCTTGTCCTAACACCTTGCTGGTATTAGGCCGTACCTAGCCTGACCTTGGAGGTGGGGCCCATCTTACCTGGAGCCTTCTCTTGGACTCCTCTGCTTCATTCACAAGTCAGGCATTCACCAAGTAGGAAACTTTGATTGAAGTTAAGTTAAAAATAGTGGATATTCGTGCTTATGCGCCCAGCAATATCTGGGGCCCAATAAAATAGAGGAAAGCTTTTGAGGGAGGAACTGACTGTGCCCCCTGACCAACCCCCTAATGGACTAGGCCAGGTGAAGAGCTGAGGGAAGGCATTTCTGTTGAAATGGGGCAGGAACCATAGTGTGTCTCAGAGTCTGGGTGACTGACAGTCTATCCCTCACCATATGGGAAGCTTGGAGCTGCCAGTGGCCTTTGGTCACAGCAGTTTTCTCTGTGTAGAGGTTAGGGTGCTGAACTGCTGTTGCTTGTGACTCACAGATAGATTTAGTTTGGCTGGATCCATGCTTTATATTTATATTGGAAAATTACATCTGAAGGTCTGGATTGCCAGTTTCTCTGAGAACAGAGTATTTTCCCCTGTCCTACATCTACACTCCTGGTGGATGACTGGTGGCTGGAGCCAAACTGTCTCCACAGTGTAGTCACACTGCTTTCACCCCAAGGCTGAGGCGCCTGCTTCACTCACTCATTATTTGTCTGGCCCCTAAAGGTTTTGCCTTCACCCACTCTGAGCCTGGATGGAGAAAGTTCAGGTAGGAAATAAATAGTAACTGAATGAATATATGTCCTAATAGAAAGATTTTCTAATCTCTAAGACGGCAACTTGTCATAATCAAATGTAGTTAACATTTACTGACCACCTAAATAGATGCCGCTGGGACACTTCTGTGCTGGTTGTGTCTGTTACACAACGAAGCGACAGCTGTGCTAATTCAGATTTGTATTCCCTGTTCTATTAATATTTCAAAGGTAGATATTTATTTATTTATTATTTATTTATTTATTTATTTATTTATTTATTTATTAAAATATCTGGGGAGTGCAGAAAAACTGCTCTTTTTTAAAAAAATATATCTTTATTAATTTCAGACAGAGGAAAGGAGAGGGAGAGAGAGAGATAGAAACATCAATGATGAGAGAGTCATTGATCAAGCCCGCAACCCAGGCATGTGCCCTGACCAGGAATCGAACCCCGATTGCCTGGATCCTAGGTCGACGCTCAACCACTGAGCCATGCCTGGCCAGGCGGTAGATTTTTTTTTTTAAAGAAGATGCGAACTTGGTGTTAATACTGGGCTCATATGGTAGCTATTTGCCTGTTACTATGTAAGTTAAAAATGTCTGTGGTTTTGATGTTATCTGACATCATTGAGAGCTGTGTGTCTCTCAACTGTCAAACATTTTATACCTGTGGATAAATGTGTATGTAGTGCATATAATTCAGAATGCTCCCTATCATAACAGGCAAACTTTTCTTTTGTATGTTTCACTTTCCCACNAACAGGCAAACTTTTCTTTTTTATGTTTCACTTTCCCACTTCTGGTGTTAATAAAGAAGCATTCTTGGCCAGACTGGAATGCTCTACCAGCTTACTTTTCCCGTCCCTACTCTGCCACTTCCTGTGGGACCCTTAGCATACCCTGAACTGAATCCTGTCTATAACCAATATCTCTCAATATACAATTTTTCCTTTGATTCACTTCCTTCTGAAAAATTGATGCCAGGCACGAGCATCTGTGTTAGTTTTTTAAGGTGAAGTTTCCATAACCGTAAGAGTGTCAGGCACTCAATATACTTGTTTCATAAAGGACCACTATATTAACTAATTTTGAAAGAATGAAGGAAGGGCTTTGTTTTGCTGTTTGTTATTTGAGGCATACAAGTTACATATGTTAGGACTCTTTAAACTGCATTTCCAGGTACTTTGTATGTGTTGAATCTGAATTATATAGAATATTCTGGCCTACACATATAATATGACACTTAGCCAATTCTGCTCAGGGCTTTTTCCTGAAAGGAGAAATTGTAATACTGTATTTCCACCAACAGTCCCTTCAGGTATTTCTAACATGCACTTCAAAACTCTCCCAGACTCTACCCATTACACAGTTCCAAAGCTACTTCCACTCTTTTAGGTGTTTGTTACAGTACTGCCCCACTCCCAGAACCAAAATCTGAATTAGTCTGCTGGGGCTGCCACAACAAAATACCTAACTGGTGGCTTAAACAACAGAAATTAATTTCTCATAGTTTTTGAGCCTTGGAAGTGTAGGATCAAGGTGCCAGCTGACTTGGTTCCTGGTGAGGGCTTTCTTCCTGGCTTGCAGATGGCTATCTTCTCCTTATGTGCTCACCTGGCAGAGACAAAGAGCATATGAGAGCTCTGGTGTCTTCCTTTTCTTATAAGGCTCCAGCCTATAATATCAGGGCCCCACCTTTATGACCTCATTTAACGTTACTTCCTTAGAGGCCATATTGTTACTGGAGTAATTGGAGTCCTCTTCCCCACTGGGTGCTTGGGGTAGAGTTCTTATAATATATCGAGAAAATTAATTTTCTCAGACTCACATGGAAAAATGAGTGATTTTTATTTGTGTTGAATTACAATCCTGGGTTTCCAAAGACGCATTTCCCTTAATCCAGTTATAGAAGTATAGCTGGGGTTTGAGTAGAGCTAGAAGCAGAGTCAGAGTCCAGAGTTTCCTTTCCATGTTGGAGCCAGGTCCAGTTCAGCACCAGGCTAGCAGCAGTCCATTAGTCCATTGTGTTTTGCCAAATACAGGAGAGTGTGTCCCAAGCAATAAGAGTCCCAACAGCATAAGAGTAACCAAGAGAGCGAACTCCTTTGTTTAGAACCCATGCAGTGGCCATGCCCGTTCTAGCCAATGACCTGTTCCCCAGTGTGACTGAGAGGAAAGCACCTTTGAGACATCACCCCATCTTTACTGGGCATGCATCTATTCTCCCCTTGTTCAGTCCCTTCCCTTAGCGATCTGCAGGGAATAGATTTGTGGCTCCTTCAGGAGTGTAAAGCTTTAGCTTCCTGATGAAGCTGCCCAAATGACATGCCTATAATGTTTGGCCTCCCCTTTTGCTCCATTCCTGTATTAATAACTAGGTTAATTACAATGGCATCAGTATCTCCAAATATAGACACATTGGGGGTTAGGACTTAACATGAATTTTGGGTAGACACAGTTTGGCTCATACCACCCCATAAATCTTGTGAATGTGGAAAAGCCTTTAGTCGACATTTACAACAAGCATCAGAGGATCCACAAGCAAAAATTCATAGGGGTAGGGAGAACCCTATAAATACAGTGAATGTGAAGCTCTGGATTTAAAATCAACATGCAAAAGTCAGTTGTATTTCTGTACATTTCCAGTGAACTATTCAAACAAAAACTTTTTAATTCCATTTACAATAGCATCAAAAGGAATAAAATACTCAGCAGTGAATTTAACGATTAAAGCAAAAGACTTGCTCACCCAAACTACAAAACATTCCTGCAATCACAGATGACCTAAATAAATGGGAAGACTTCCCATGCTTATGGATTGGAAGACTTAATATTGCTAAGGTGACAGTAGCAGTGAAAGAGATCTACAGATTCATTCCAGTGCCTATCAAAATCTCATGTATGTGTTGCAGGTCTAGAAAAACCTGCCCTAAAATTCATTTTGAATCTCACAGGACCCTGAATAGCCAAAACCAGTTTAAATGGAAAAAGAACAATTGGAGGATTCACACTACCTGATTTCAATTCTTAAGACCAAGCTAAAAACAGTGAGAAAATGGTTGTATTGCCCTAAGGATAAAAATATAGATCGCAGAATAGAATTGAGAGCTCAGAAAAAATAATCCTCACATATGTGGTCAATTGGTTTTTGACAAGGGTGCCAAGTCCATTCAGTTGGAAAAGGACCATCTATACAAGTGGCATTTGGACCACTGGATATCCACAGCTAAAAGAACACACTTAAGATAATGAAACATTAGAATGCCTCTGCAAAGAAACAGAAGTTATGGTGAATAACTATATGGAAAGTTCAGAACTGAAAAATACTTACCTGAAGGAAAAGCTTAGGAGATGAGCTTACTAGCAGATTCGAGGTAACAGAAATGAATGAACTAAAGGATAAAACAATATAAATTACCCAGTCTGTACAACTGGGAGAAAATATACCGGGGAGAAAATGAACAGTCTTGAGAACTGTGGGAGTGTAACAGAATATCTAACAGTTGTGCCTTTGTAGTTCTGGAGAAGTGAAGGACAACAGGGTTGAAAAAATATCAGAAGAATCAATGGCTGCAAACCTCCCAAATTTGGCAAGAGATGAAAACCTATAGAATCATAACGCAAGTGTATGTCAAACATGATAAACCCACTGAAATCCCTGCCAATACACATTATAATGAATCTTTTGAGGACTAAAAATGAGGAAAACACCTTGAAAGGAGCCTGAAAAATATAACACATTTTTCTCATAGGTTAAAATCTATTAGAATGGTAGTGGATTTCTCATCAAACTACCGAGGTTAGATGGAAAGGGTGCGTTGCTTTTCAGGGGCTGGAAGAAAAGAATTGTTAATGCCAAGCCCTGTACCAAATGAAGATACCTTTCATGAGTGAAGGGTGAAATCAGAAAACTCTGATGAAGGAAAACTGAGAATTTGTTTCCAGGAGAATGAGTAAAGGCAATTTAATAAACAAAAGGAAACAATAGAAGAGGGAACCTTGGAACACATGTACCCAGTGAAGAATTACCATAGCAGGCTTCACACTTCTAGCCTTGGAAAGTCCTGCTGGGTATGTCATCCTTTGGCTGGCATCAGGACCTTGCACGTCAGGAGGGGTAAATACAGTAGGCACTCCTCCTACAGATAAATTTTCTAAGCTAATTTTGGTGGTTGAAACAATAATTACATGGTCTGATGTGATTCTAAAAGTATACAAAGGGAGAGATTAAAGACTGTTTGGAAGCTACACTGACACTCTCCTGGGACCAAACTGGAATTACAATTAAATATTTAAAAAACCATCCTGAATAATCAACTGAAACTGAAGACCAGCTGGAGAGCACCCTGATAACCAAAGAGGAAAAGAGACCACATAGAGACTGGTAGAGAGTGCAGAGGCATGAGAGTGCTAGCTGGGCTCCCATAAGCAGCAGCTGAAGGTGCTGAGGAATATCTCAGCTCTGGTGGATTCCCACTGAGGATTCTGGGGTCTAAACCCCAGGCTGGGCTTCCCAGCCAAGAGCACCAGAACTGAGTAAGGTGCCCACATAACATCTGGCTGTGAAAAGCAGCTGGGTTTCTGTCTGCCAGGGAGAGAAAGCTGGAAATGTAAGCACCCTCTTAAAGAGCCAACACACAAAGTTTTGTGTGCAGCCACTCACCTTGGACTCCAGCAGAGGGAGGGCAGAGTGTGAGGAGAATTGAGGGTTGTGGGCTCTGGAGATAAAGCTCAGAGGACATCTTTTTGGAATACTGTGCCAAGTCATTCCCCATACTGCTGAGGCAGAACTTTACCTTCCAAGCAGCTTTTGCCTGAGGGGGAAGCAATTGCTCCACCCTGCTGGAAAACCTCTCTCCATACCCCTTGGAGTTTCTACAGCCTGAGGCTCATTAAGAGACTGATAACAACCAGCCACCCCACCCTGTGGAGTTTCTATAGCCTGAGGCCCATTAAGAGAATTGGATTTATCAGCCTGCCGGCTGAGGCAGACTTCAGAGTGATTTGAGCCTTTGCCTGAACTGCTTCTGGACCCAGGCCTTGGAAAAGAAGACTTTGGTGTGCATCTTGGTGCTGTCCAAATGCACCCAGCCCCAGCAGAGGGGATCTCAAGCCGTGGGTTGTGAATAGTTCCAAACAGGGTACTCAAGGAAAGTCACAAACAGCATTTGACATTGGCCTGCACCAGAGACCCTCCAAAAAGACTGAGAGTCCTAGCAGGACTACCTAATACATAGAAACAAACCCAAATAGGCAGCCAAAATGGGGAGACAAAAAAGCCCCAAATGAAGGAACAAGAGAAGTCTCCAGAAAAAGAGCTAAATGAAATGGAGATAAGCAATCTATCAGATATAGAGTTCGGAAAACTGATTGTAAGGATGCTCAACAGCTTGAAAAAAAGATATGGAAACTATGAAGGAAATGAAGAATGACATAGCAGAAATAAAGAAAACATTGGAAGGAATAAGAAGCAGATTAGAGGAAGCTGAGGATCAGATCAGCGAATTAGAAGACAGGGTAGAAAAAGTCACTCAATCAGAGATCCAAAAAAAAAACCACACAATTGAAAAACAGGACAGTGTAAGGGACCTGTGGGACAACAGGAGATGTTACAATATTCGCATCATAGGAGTGCCAGAGGAGGTCAAAAGTAAGCAATGTTAGAGAAGCTGTATGAAGAAATAATGGCAGAAAACTTCCTTAACCTGGTGAAGGAAAAAGTCACACAAGTTCAGGAGGCACAGAGAGTCCCAAATAAGAAAAACCCAAGGAGGCCCACACCCAGACACATCATAATTAAAATGCCAAAAATACAAGACAAAGAATCTTAAAGGCAGCAAGAGAAAAGCAATCTGTTACCTACAAAGGAGCTCCCATAAGGCTGTCAGTTGATTTCTCATCAGAAATTCTACAGACCAGAAGGGAATGGTATGAAGTATTCAAGGTAATGCAAAACAAGGGTCTGAAACCAAAATCACTCTATCCAGCAAAGCTATCATTCAAAATAGATGTTGAAATAAAGAGCTTCCCAGACAAAAAAAGGCTAAAGGAGTTTATCACCACCAAACCAGCACTGCAGGAACTGTTAAAAGGACTGATATAATTAGAAGTAGAAATAGAAGCATTGCAAGAAATGTTAAAGGGACTGCTGTAATAATAAGAAGAAATAAAGAGGGAAACATAGGCATAAAGAATTAAAATGGCAATAAATTAGGACTCATCAATAATAACCGTAAGGACATTAAGGGAGGGATCAACGGCAATACAGTCATACTTGTGGACTTGAACACCCCACTGACTTCACTGGATAGGTCTTCCAGACAAAAAGTCAACACAGAAACAGTGGCTAAATGGCACACTAGATCAGATGGATTTAATTGATATTTACAGAACATTTCATCCCCAAACTGCAGAATATACATTCCTCTCAAGTGCACATGTATCATTCTCAAAGATAGACCACATGTTAGGACACAAAATCAGTCTCTACAAGGTCAAGAAGATTGAAATCATATTAAGCATCTCAAGATCACAAGGGTATGAAATTAAAAATCAACTACAATGAAAACACTCAAAAACATTCAAACACATGGAGGCTAAATAACATGTTATTAAACAATGAATAGGTTACAAATAAGATCAAGAAAGAAATTTTAAAAACTTCCTGGAAACAGATGAAAATCAACATACAACAACCCAAAATCTATGGGACACAGCGAAAGCAATCCTGAGAGGGAAGTTGATAGCACTGCAGACCTACCTCAAAATCAAGAATTTGTTTTAAAAATATATTTTTACTGATTTCAGAGAGAGGAAAGGAGAGGGAGAGAGAGAGATAGAAACATCAATGATGAGAGAGTCATTGCTTGGTTGCCTCCTGCATGCCCCCGACTGGGGATTGAGCCCACAACCCGGGCATGTGCCCTGACTGGGAATCAAACCCTAATCGCCTGGATCCTAGGTCGATGCTCAACAGCTGAGCCATGCCTGTCCGGGCAAGAAAATTTTTAGTAAACTATCTAACGCTACAATTTAGAGAATTATAAAGCTCCCCTGTGAAGCTCTCTGGACCAGGGCGTTTTTGGCTGGGAGGTTTTTTGTTTGTTTGTTTGTTTTTAAATGTTTTTATTGATTTCAGGGAGAGGAAGGGAGTGGGGGAGAGAGAAAGATAGAAACATCAATGATGAGTTATTGATCGGCTGCTTCCGGCAAGCCCCCCACAGGGGCTAGAGCTCGAAACCTGGGCATGTGCCCTTACCAGGAATCGAACCTCAGTATCCTGGATCATAGGTCAGTGCTCAACTGCTGAGCTGTGCCAGCCATGCTGGGAGGTTTTTTTTATTACTGTTTCAATTTCATCAGTTGTTATTAGCCTCTTCAGGTTTTCTGATTCGTTCCGATTCAGTTTTACATGATCTCACTCATATGTGGAATCTAATAAGCAAAATAGACTGAGGAACAAAATAGATCCTGAGACACAGAAGTATGGAACAGACTGATGAATCTCAGTGGGAAGGTGGGCTGGGGGAGTGGGTGGGGGGAGAGTAATCAAAGAGCTTATATGCATATAGGTATAACCCATGGACACAGACAATAGTGTGGTGAGGGCCTGGGGGAGGGGAGGAGCAGATTCGGGGTGGAGGGATCAATGGGAAAAGGGGGGATATCTGTAATACTTTCAACAGTAAAGTTAAATTTTAAGAAAATAAGTGTATTCAAGTGAAGTACTTAAGAAAAATTACATTTTAAGTCAGAAAGGCAAGAGGATGTATTGAGAGGTAAGGTTTTTATATTTCATTCAAACTTGTAAAATGACATGACTAGTAGATTGATAAGTTATCTATTCATAATGTTGCACCTAGAATAACCCCTAAAAATGCTATACAAAGAGATATACTAAAAAACAGTATAGACAAATCAAAATAGAATTTTTGAAAAAGCTCAAGTAACCCACCAGAAGTCAGTGATAAGAAAACTGAAACAAAATGAACAAACACAATTAGAATGCTCTAAATACACCAACTGAAAGAGAGACTGGCACAGTGGATTTAAAAAGTCCTATGTGCTGTCTAAATGAAAGTTCAAATACAGTGTAACTAAATTAAAATACCAGAATAAAAAAGGTGCATCATGCAAACAACCAAGTAAAGCAGGAGTGACTTTATGACTACAAGGTTAGGTCGATCTCAAAGCAGGGAGAGTTACCAGACACAGAGGGTCAGTTCACCTGGAAGACATTATGCTCCTCACTGTATATGCATCAAATAACAGCTTCAAAGAGCTGAAAATTGAAAGGAGAAATAGACAAATCAGCAATTCAAGACTTAAACACCTTTCTCTCAAACACAGAATAGCCAGACCCAAAATCAGTAAGAACTTGTCAACACCATCAACCAACAGAATCTAATCAACATTTATAGAACATTCCACCCAACAATAACAAAGTACATACTATTTTCAAGTGCCCTCAAAAACATATATCAAGATAGACACATCCTGGGCTGTAAAACAACACATAAAAGAAAACAAAAGTTTGTTTACTGGAACAAGTTTTAAAAAATTGAAATCATACAAAAGTGTGTTCTCTGACCACAATGGAATCAAACTTGAAATCAATAAGAGAAAGTTAACAGAAAAATCTCTAAACACTTGGAAAATAAATAACACACTAGAAGAAATAATCTATGAATCAAAAAAGAAGTTTTAAGGGAAATAAAAACATACATGAAAAGGAAATGCAATATATCAAAGTGTGTGAGATGCAGTTAAAGGAGTCCCAAGAGGAAAACCTATAGTACTAAATAAATGTATATGTTAGAAAACAGAAGGTCTCTTAAGTCAGTCATCTAAGGGTCCACCTTAAGAACCTACAAAAATCTACCTTAAGAACCTACAAAAATAAGAGCAAAATAAACTCTGAGTGAACAAATGGAAGGAATTAATCAGTATAAAGGCAGAGATCAATGACACTGAAAGTAAAAATACAGAAAAAGCTGAAATAAGAGCTGCTTCTTTGAAAACAAAGTTGACAAACATCCTGCAAGACTGACTAAGAAAAAGACACAAATTACCAGTATCAAGAATGAAACAAGGAATGTTGCTACAACTCTGTAGCCATCAGAAGAATATCCACCCATAAATTTGAAAACTTAGATGAAATGAACCTATTTCTTGAAAAACAAAAACTACCTTAACTTGCCCAATATGGAATAATTTGAACAGCTGTATAACTTTTAAGGAAGTCCAATTTGAAATTTTAAAACTCCCACAGAAGGACTCTGTAGGCCCAGGTGATTTTACTGGGGAATTCTGCCAAATGTTTAAAGGAGGCTTAACACCAATGCTAGATAATTTCTTCCAGAAAATAAAAGAGAAGGGAACACTTTCCAATTCACTTTATGGGGCAGGTATTAAACTAATATCAAAAGCAGATAAAGACAATAGATAAATCTAAAACTGGACATCAACATGTCTCAGGACTATAGACATGAAAATCCTTAGATTATTAACAAATTGAATTCAACAATATGTAAAAGCAACTATACACCATTACTAAATACCATTTATTACAGGAATACAAGACTGGATCCATATTTTAAACTCAGTTAATGTAACCCACCATGTTGACAGACTGAAGACCAAAACCACATGATTCCATCAGTTGGTGCCATAGAAGTATTTGACAAAATTCAACACCCATTTGTGAAAAGAAACAGAACAGTAGGAACAGACGGTAACTCCTCTAGTGTTTAGAGACGTCCACAACAAATCTATAGCTACTGTACTTGTTATTGCTAATATTTATATAACAAAATTTCTTATTTTAACTATTTTTAAGTATATATTGGGTCCTTGAATAATGTGTTTTCCTTCAATGTCATTTTGTTCTAATGCTGAGATACTGTAGGAAATTAACTCTGGTTTATATTAATTAGCCTATGGTAAAATGATTACACATCATTTTGCTTAAAGTCACAGAACCTATGGAGAATGTTAAGTGAGGAATTAGTGTGCAGTTCAGTTGCACTAAGTACATTCACAGTGTTGTCCAGCCGTCGTTCTCCATTTCCAGAACTTTTTTATCTTCCCAAAGTGAAAGTCCATCCATTAAACAATAACTTCCCCTTCCCCATTTCTCCCCAGCTACTGGTAACCTCTATTTCACTTTCTGTTTCTATGAATTTGCCCGTTCTGCTTACCTGCTATCGTGGAATCAAACAATATTTGTCCTTTGTGACTGGCTTACTTCACTTAGCATAATGTCTTCAAGGTTAATCCATGATGTAGCATGAATCAGAATTTCCTTCCTTTTTAAGACTGCACAATATACAATTGTCTGTACATAATACATTTTCTTTATTTATCTGTTCATAGACATTTGGGTGTTTCCACCTTAGAGCAAATGTGAGTAATGTGTTATGGACATTGGTGCACAGCTATCTGTTTGAGTCCCTGCTTTCAGTCATTTGTTGGAGTCTACAGTAAACTGTATGTTTAACTTTTTGAGGAACTGCCCAACTCTTTTCCATAGAAAGCACAATTTTACTTTTCTCACTAGCAATGCACAAAGTTCTCATTTCTCCAGTCCCTGCCAAAAACTGTTCTTTTCTGTCTCTTTGGTAATAGGTGTCCTAATGAGTGTGATGTGGTATCTCAGTAGTCTTAATGCTGGAGACATAAAGTTTCCCTCCTTATATCAACACGGCAAGGATGTCTGCTCTTACCACTCTTATTCATTATTGTGCTAGAATAAAGTCAAGAAGAGGAAATGAAATGCATACAGATTCTAAGGGCAGAAATAAACCTGTCCCCGTGAGCAAGTGCCATAATTTTCCATGTAGAAAAATCTCAAGGAACCTAGGAGAAAAAGTACTCTGAGAGCTAATAAGTGAGTTCAGCCAGGTTGCAGGACTGAAGATAGACAATCGTATTTCTGTTTCATAGCGATGAACATACAGTCACTGAAATGAAAAATATAATTTAAAAAAGAGGAGAAATTCTTAAGAAAATGTATATAGGACTTGCATGCTGAAAACCCCCAAATGCTGATGAAGGAGATCGAAGAACATCTCAGTAAAAGGAGACACAGCAATGAGTTCATGGAGCTGAGTCAACATATAGTAAAGATGTCAGTTCTCCCCCAGTTGATACATGGGTCTAATGCAAATCTCGTAAAAAATCCAGCAGTATTTTTGGTTGCTACTGATGAGTTTATTCTTAAGTTTATATGGAAAGGCACATGCCCTAGAGGAGCCAAAATGAAGGATGAAGTGGGAGGAATCAGCCAGCTGATTTCAAGGCCTACTGCATAGCTACAGTCATCAGAACTGTTTTTGACAGCGGCACAGACGTAGAGATCAACTGAGCAGAACAGAGGACTCCTAAGTAGACTTACCAGCAACGTGGGCAGGGGATTTATAGTGTTGAACACGTGGCATCGGGGTTCAGGTTAGAAGCCGGATCTGTGGGCCTCGTCCAGGTGCCCCATGGCAGCCTTCTTGCTGCCTCTGCGCTGGTTAGGAGCTTAGGTAAAGTGGATTAGTGGCTGTGGCTGGCTCCTGGGTGAGCAGGGATGTGTTTCTGTTACAGGCATTAATAACCTTCAGAGATGTAGCTGTGGCCTTCACCGAGAAGGAGTGGAAACTACTGAGTCCTGCTCAGAGGACCCTGTATCAGGATGTAATGCTGGAGACCTACAGCCACTTGGTGTCGCTGGGTAAGGACGGCCCTTCTCAGGCCTTGGAGTCTGCCTGTGGGCATTTCAAGGTCTATGCAGCAGCCACCATGCTTTGGGCTGAGAACGAACAATACCATTGTCCCTTTACCCCCAGAAAATGACTGGATTCTATAGATTTGGAAGTAGTGGTTATTTATGGGTGTGTATGCGGAGTCTTACTGCGTTTCATCCCATTAAGTGACTGTTTCCAGGCCTCTTCCTCCCAAGAGATGGTGCTTCAAAGGGGGAATATTTTTTCACTCAGGCACGGGGAGAATCCATGTACTGCCTTTAGGGCCGGATTACCCCCTCCCTCAGTCATTCTTTGGTAGCTTTCAGAGAGCCTTTGCCCTCCTGTGGGCTTCCTCACCCCCTTCTGGGTTATTGCATTCCCCAGCTGACTCAGTTCTGTGACAGCCTTTTAATCCACTAGCACAAGGTCACCTTGGTTTCTTTTCCTGTGAGTAGGAATTGCCTTTTCCAAACCCAAACTCATCACACAACTGGAGCAAGGGGATGAGCCCTGGAGAGAGGAGCGCGAATGTCTTCTGGGCCCCTGTCCAGGTGAGTGGGAAGCACCAGGCAGACAAGGAGACAGCCCCGAGGCGCTCAGCAGGTGCGGAAGGAGTCGCGCCTGTGAGCTCCTGGGGGGAAGCTCTTCTTCAGGCCTCCCTTCCACGCCCTCCTGCTCACCCCAGAGAGGGCCTCCCTGGCACACTGCCCTCCTCCCCCACTCACTCTGCTCACTTGGCATCCCACCTCCAGCACCTCTAAGGTGTCCCTATTTGGGGGCTTTTCTTGGTTGGCTTGATCTTCAACATAGTACTTGCCCTCTGAGCCTATGTCCTCTGCCCCTGCTAGATACTGTCCCCTTTCTGTTCCTGACCTGGTAACATTTTTGTGCATTGGTTCTAGCCCATACTTCCGTTAGCTTTGTTCCTTTTATTTTATGATGGCTTATTTAAGATTACAGCAGGGTATAAAGAATTATGCAGCGAGTGCCACTGTGCCTTCCCTGTATCCTAATAAATGTTGTAAGTCCAGACCTCAGCCCTGTGCCCTCCCTGGCTGTATTTTGCTCCTCCCCTGCCTGAGAATCCAGTTTCTGCATCCCTCCTTTTTATTTGGGCTGTTTCTTTCTGTTACTGATTTGTAGAAATTCCATATAAATTCTCTGAACACTATAGGTCTTTAATACAACTGGAATTAAATTTATGTGAATGTTGGGAGTTAAGGGTAAATTTTTTGTGATTTATCTTTTTTCATTATTTTATTTTCAACATTCCTGGCATTTTATTTATTTATTTTTTATTTGTTTTTTTCTTCTAAATACAACCATACATCTGAACTTGTACTTTATTTCAAATTCACTGCTTCGACCTAATTTGAAAACACATCTGTTATATAAGCTATAATTATAGTATAATCTAGAAATATGTTATTATGGCACAATATTTAAGGGGTAATTATAAGGTATGTTATCAAAGTATAATACATTACATATATTTAAAGTGTTAAATTTGGTAAAGTTCTGATGTGTACAACCATGAAACCATCACCACTGTGCCTCACTGTCCCCTCCTCCCCCCCCATCCCAGGAAACCACTGATCTGCTTTCTATTGTAGAATTGTTTGCATNCTCCCATTCCCAGGAAACCACTGATCTGCTTTCCATCATAGATTTGTTTACATTTCTGGAATTCAGAGGAATTGAATCATACAGAATACATAGTGGATTCTCTCACTCAACATAATTACTTTGAATTTCACACATAGTATTGCATAGATCAGTAGTTCATTTCTTTTTATTGCTGAGTTGTATTTCATTATATAGGTATTACAGTTTATTTAACTATTATATTGAAAGACTCTGGATTGTCTCCAGTTCCAATAAATACAAATAAGGTTTGTGTGAACACATTCCCACCAGCAGTGTATGAGAGTTCCAGATGCTCTGCATCTTTGTCAACACTTGGTATTATTTTAGGTTTAGACATTCTCCTAGCTGTGTGGTGGCATCTTACTATGGTTTTAGTTGACATTTTCCCAATGACTGATGATGTCGAGGATCTTTTCATGTGCTTATTTCCATTTGTATATTTTCTTTGGTGAAATGTGTTCTTAAATCTTTTACCCATTTAAAAAATTGGTTTATTTTTTTAAAATATATCTTTATTGATTTCAGAGAGAGGAAGGGAGAGGGAGAGAGAGACAGAAACATCAGTGATGAGAGAGTCGTCATTGATCGGCTGCCTCCTGCATGCCCCCGACTGAGGATCGAGCCCGCAACCCGGGCATGTGCCCTGACTGGGAATTGAACTGCTATCTCCTGGATCCCAGGTTGATGCTCAACCACTGAGCCACACCGGCTGGGCAATTTCTGATCTTTTTATAATTGATTTTGAAAGTTCTTCATATATTCTGTATAGAAGTTCATCAGATATTTGATTTACAAATATTTTCTCTGTGGCTTGTGTTTCATTCTCTTAGTAGTGTCTTTCAAAGAGCAATTCTTAATTTAGAAATCCAGGTTTCAATTTTTTCTCTCATGAATCTCACTTTTGGTGTTATATTTTAAACAATCTTTGCCTAAACTAAGGCCAAAAAGATTTTCATATTATTTTTTCTTTTTAAAAGTTTAATTTTATTTTACATTTAGGTCCATTATCTATTTTGAGTAAATTTTTATACTGGGTACCAGGTCTGAATTTAAGTTTTTTATGTTTTTTTGCCTACAAATATCCATTTTTTCCAGCACCATTTATTGGAAGGAACCCTTTCTTTACTGAATTGCCTATGCTCATTTGTGGTAAATCAGTTGACCATGTGTGTATGGGTCTATATCTGGTCTCTGTTTTTTTTCCACTCTTCTCTTTGTGTATCTTAATGCCGATACCATATAGTCTTGATTATTGTGGCTTTATAATAAGGCTAGAACTTAGTATCAATCCTCCAGCTTTTTTAAAATTTGCTTTAGTTATTCGAGATTTTTTGCATTTCCATATGGATTTAGAATTAGCCTGCTAATTTTCACTCTCAAAATGTCTACTGGGATTTTGATTGGGGTGTAGTTGAATAGACATCAATTTGTGGAGAATTTACATGTAAATAATACTGTGCCATCCAATATGTGAACAGAGTATATCACTCCATTTTTATGGTACGTCTTAATTTTTGTCAGCATTGTTACGTAGATTTTATGCACCAGTCTTATGCATCTGGTGTCAGATTTACCCCTCTGTTTTTCATATTTTTGATGCTATTTAAATTAAATTACTTGTAAATTTCACTTTCAATTGTTTGTTGATAGTGCATAGAAATACAATTAATTTATGTATAATGATTTTGTATCTGGTAAACTTACTTCTTAGTCCTAATAGCTGTTTTTGTTTGTTTGTTTGTCTTTATTATACAGGATTTTCTACATAGATGATCTTGTTATTTGTGAATAAGTATAGTTTTTGTCTTTCTTTTTATTCAGTATATCTTTAATTTCTTTTTCTTACCTCATTGCACAGGCAGGAACATCCAGTGCAGTGATGAATTTATATGGTGAGAGTAGACATCCTTTTCTCATTCCTGGTCTTATGAGGAATGCTTTCCTCCTAAGTACAAGTTTTATAGCTGCCTTTTATCAGCTTCACAGACTTGTCTCTTAGTCTTTTTTTGATGAGAGTTTTTATTGGGACTGGATGTTGGATTTTATCAAGTGTCTTTTTGGCATCTTTTGATATGATTATGTATGTTTTTCTATTTTAGTTTTTTTTTTTAATTTAGTGAATTGCATTGATTGTTTTTTCTTGTTAAACCAGGCTTGTTTTTCTGTCAGTACAATGTACTGACCTTATTCAGATTTCATCAGTTTTACCTTCACTCTTTGTGTGTGTGTGTTAGATTAATTTTCTGAAATTTTTTCCATGTACATTTATGTAAGTACTGCTAGATTCAAAGATACAGAGTTCCATCAAAAGGATCCCTTGTGCTATCCTTTTATGGCCACAGCTAACTCCCTCTCCTCCCCTCTCTTCCTCTGGCAACCACTAATCTGTTCTCTGTCTCTATAATTTTGTCATTTCAAGAATGTTATACAAAAGAAATCACATTGTATGTTATCTTTGGGATTGCCTTTTATTAATTCAGCATAACTCTCTTTAGATTCATCCAAATTGTTGCATGTATCAATATTTCCTTCTTTTTATTGCTGACTGATTTTCCATGGTATGAAATGTACCAGTTTGTTAAACCTTTCACCCACTGAAGACCATTTGGGTTATTTACAGTTATAAACATTCATGTACAGGTTTTTATGTGAACATAGGTTATTATTTATGGGATAGATGCCCAACAGTGCAATTGCTGGGTCACACGGTAGTGGCATGTTCAGTTCTGTAAAAAGTACCATGCCTATTTCTAGAATGGCTGTGCCATTTTACATTCCTACTAGCAAACGTTTGAGTGATCTAGTTTCTTTGCATTCTTGCCAGCATTTGGTGTTAGCACTGTTTTTTATTTTGACCATACTGACAGATTTCTAGCAATATTTGTTTGGTTTCTAAAAGTGAGGTGTTTAGTGCAAGCAGTTCCTCTCGGAGAGAGCTGGGTAGCTGAGCATATCTGAGTAAGTGCTGGGTATCAAGTCTTTACTCTCCTTGGAAAGAGACTGGAGTTCTCCCTTTGGGTAGGTAGCGCTTATGAGGCCCTGTTCTTGGGTGGCTGTTGCTGTCATCTTGTGTGGTTTTCATGGCATGTCCCTAGCATCTGCTCATTGTGTTCAAATGACCTCTATCCCTCAGATTGGTTGGCAGGTATGAGTGTGTGTTAAGATTTGATCTGACCAATGAATGGTCCTGGCAAAGGTAATCTAACAAGTGGTGAGAGGAAAGGGATAGTCTCCTCCTGGGTCAGCTCATGTGGGTGGGTGACAGGCAGGGACCCACCGGCTCCGGTCCAGGATGTCCATTTGAGCATCTCCAGACATTGCAGTTTAAGAGGGCCAATCCCTGGCATGCTTCTCAGCTGGGTAGGCCCCCTGAACAGTGGTTGGCCCCAGGAGTAATGGAGCATGCATACAATTACCTAGAGTTATTTTTTCTTTTTATGTGGAATTTACTTACAGGAAATGTGAAATCTTAAGTATACTAGCCTACGACTTCAATGCATGTCCCTCCATAACCCAAACTTTATCAAACTACAGATTGCTACTGTGCTCCTATCAGATAGTTTTCTAATGGCCCATCTCAGTCCCTGAGAGGTACAGCTGATCTGATTTTATTTCACTGTAAATTAGTTTGCCTGTTGTACAATTTTGTATAAATGGAATCACGAAATATGTACTCCTTTATAATTGGTTTCTTTCAGTCAATGTAAAGGTGTTTTGTTTTTAAATCTTTATCGATTTCAGAGAGAGAAAGGGAGAGGGAGAGAGAGAGTTGAAACATCAATGATGAGAGAGTCTTTGATCGGCTGCCCCCTGCACACCCCCGACTGGGGATCAAGCCCGCAACTGGGCATGTGCCCTGACCGGGAATCAAACTGCGATCTTCTGGATCCTGGGTCGATGCTCAACCGCTGAGCCACGCCCGGCCGGGCCAATGTAAAGGTTTTAAGTTTCATCCATGTTGCATACATATCAGTAGTCTGTTCTTTTTTATGCCCAGTAGAATCCATCTCATCATATGAATATATAACTGTTTATCCATGCTCCTTGATGTCTTCCAGTTTTTAACTATTTTGAAAAAGCTACCATTAACATTCTTTTAGTTTTTTTGTTTGTTATACCTATTTTTTTCATTTCTTTTGGACTTAGGGTATATGGTGAGTGTATTAGTTTCCTAGGGTTGCACTAACAAATTGCCACAAACTGAGAGGCTTAAAATAACAGAAACCTGTTCTCACAGTTCAGAAACCAAAATCAGCCTGTTGGCAAGGTTGGTTCCTTCTGGAGGTTCTGAGAGCAAATCTATAATTTGCCTCTCCTAGCTTTTGGTGGTTGCTAGCAGTCCTTAACATTCATTGGCCTGGAGCTGTATCACTTCAAATCCCCCTCTCCTTGTAAGGATACCAGTCATTGTATTAAGGTTCATCCTAACTTAGTATGACTTCATCTGAAGTGACTGCATCTGCAAAGACTCAATTTCAAAATTTCACATGTTCCAGGTAAACATGAGTTTTGGTGGGATACTGTTCAACCTGTTATACTGGGTCGTAAGGTAACTGTATGTGTAGTTTTATAAGAAATGTCTACACACACACGAGATGTATTATAAGGATATAAGGAATTGGTTCACATGATTATGGAGGCATAAGACCTAAAAGAGTTGATGGTGTGGTTTCAGTCCAAAGGCCAGCAGGCTTGATACCCAGGAAGAACTGATGTTTCCGTTTGAGTGCAAAAACAGGAAAAACCAAAGCACCCCTCCTCCCCCAATGTCCCAACTTGAAGACAGTCAGGCTAGAAGAATTCCCTCTTATTTAGGAGAGGGTCAGCCTTTTGTTGTACTCAGGCCTCAACTGATTGGATGAGGGCCACTCAACAGGGAGGGCAATCTGCTTTACTTATCTTCCCATGAATATGTTAAAATCATCCAAAAACACCTTCACAGAAACATTCAGAATAATGTTTGACTAAATATCTGGGCATCTTGTGGCCAGCTAAGTTCATACAAGAAATAACTATCACATATGCTAGTATTCTTTTATATTGTCCTAAAACAGGGACATGGCATATTATGAAAATTGTCCAATTTCTAAGGACTAATTCTGATTAACATTAAAAACATCCACCTTTTACATTTGTTTACCAAGTCTTAAAATTCTTTAGTGTTTAAAAGCAACGAATGTACACAGCATTCCTCCTTTGAGCCAGTATCTAAGGCCATTCACTTAACTCACAGCTGTGCTCCAGCAGCTGCAGAAGGAAGCATTTCCTTAAGGAGCCATTAAGCATTGATTTTTCTCTTTGTATTGGAAAGTTTTGAGTTCATGTACAATCAATGATGTACTTATTGGCCTCAAAAATCAGTTGGCCCAAGAGCAATTGTAGGTTTTTCAAGAGTTTATGAACTGATTTTCTTCTACGTCCTGGAAAAATTTTTTGATTCAGAGAAAAGCATTACCTTGCTAAATTTTATTTTTATTTCTCCTTTTATTCAGGAACTTCTGGATTTTTCATCAGCTTCAGGTAGATAGAACTATTGTTTAAAACCATGTTAAAGTTTAGGGTTTTCCAAAGTGGACATTGGAATTCTAAATCACTTTTAGCTAAAATGTGCCACATTACTAGCTAGGCACAAAAATTATGATGATTGAATATTCTTATTACAAGAATGGTTAGAATTGGTTCCCATAAGGGCAGCATTAACCGTATTTAAATATGGTATCAAGGCAACTGCAGGTGGGACTCAACATTCAGTAAATCTAGGAGCTTTTTTCATAGCTAAGTTTTAAGCTGATAATTTTGTATGGCCCATGAATGATATAAATATCCAAATGGCCTTTGGCAGAAAAAAGGTTCCTCGCCCCTGCTCTAAGTCTTTCAGGGTTATTTAGTTAGCCCATCTTTAGGTAGGAGATGGCCAAGATATTTTACTTGAGGTAAGCAAAATTGAAGTTTATCCTTTGCAACCTTATATCCTTTTATAGCTAGCTGCTGCAATAGGTAAATTGTGTCCTTTTGGGAGCTTAGTAATGTCTTAGAGCATAAAAGTAAATTGTCTACATACTGGATTAGGGTAGAATCTCTAGGAAATTTAACATCATTTAGATTAGCTTTTAATATCTGGGAGAAATAGGTGGGACTTTCTGTATATTCCTGAGGCATTACTGTTCAAGTAAATTATTGATCTTCCCAGGTGAAGGCAAAGAGATATTGACTTTTTGTACTGGAATACTAAAACAGACACTACGTAAATCTATTACTGAAGAACACTGACAGTCCACAGAACAACTGAGATAGAGTATGTGGATTTGGAACCACAGGATGTGTGGGAAAGAACTTATAGCCCTGGGTCCTGTACAGATCTCCACCCTTTTTTCACTTGGTTTCTTTACTGGAAGGACAGGAGGGTTACGGGGGCTGTACATAGCTTATTAAGTACCCTTTTTAAGTAATCTTGTATAATGGGCTTAATTCCAGCTAGTCCATCAGGTCTTAAAGGATATTGGCAAGTATTAGATAGAGACAAAGTAGTAGCAATGTTTTTTGTTTTTCTTTAAAATATATCTTTATTGATTTCAGAGAGAGGAATGGAGAGGGGGAGAGTTGAAACATCACTGTTGAGAGTGTCATTGATCGGCTGCCTCCTGCACGCCCCCGACTGGAGATCGAGCCCACAACCTGGGCAAGTGCCCTGACTGGGAATCGAACCACAATCTCCTGGATCCCAGGTCGATGCTCAGCCACTGAGCCACTCTAGCTGGGCATCAGTGGTTATTTTAATAGGAGTAGCTGAATTGATCTTGCCAACATCCATACTGGAAAGGTCCCAAAGTTGCACTGGAATATCCTGCAACAAACATTCAGTTTCAAGATTATTTTTCTCTAGTGGAAGTTCCTTTAAAATCATACTTTTCCCAATTGGCTCAGTATCTGATTCACTTAATTCTAAACACATTTCACCCTTCTGGGAAAAGGATATGTGGGCATCATGGGTTTCAAGAAAATCTTTCTCTGTCAGGTGAATTGGGGCCCATTTGCCAGTAAAAGTATATGTTGCCCCATAACATTTCCTAGTTGAAAGGGGACAGGGTCCTGATTTAAAAACAGTCATTGGTTGGATACCCCTACCAATTGCACATAAGCTTTACTCCAAGGGAGAGAGAAACTTAGTTGGGTAGGGTTAAGAATGGATAAAGTAGCCCCAGTATCTATAGGGCCTTAGTAACTTCCCCTTTTATGATAATTTCAATTTCTCCTCAAGTATTAGTAAGGAGAAGTGGAAATACACTTTTATAGTCCTCAAAGCAGCTCTATGCTTGCTTCTGTTTGTTTTCTCTTTGTAAATTCCATTTCAGTTTTCTACAGTCCTTCTTATGGTGACTTGGCTTTTTACAATAAAAACAAACTCTTCTCCCCCCCTTGTCTGAGAGACCTCTGAGTCAGTCTAACTTCATTGCTTAATTGTTGGAGCTGTAAGTTCATAATTTTGGGAGCTTTATCTTTTTTTCTCTTTTGAATAGTTTTAGTTGATCAGCCAGAATAGCCAGTTCATAAGCATGGTGGTCTGTCAGTTTATGATGTTTGATTAGTTACAAGGTCTTCATCTAGTCCATCCAAAAATGCTGAATTTAGTAAGGACATTTTGATGATCCTTAAAACTGTCTAGAAATGGATCTGAGAATTGTTTGAAAGTTTTTCAAAAATGTTTAAAGAAATCAAGCACTGGTTTATTCGGTTTTCTTTTATATTACTGGATCTTGGTGCGGTCCATTTTCTGGGGAAGAATCTCAGCTATGGCTTGGTAAAGCTGGTGAACTAATTTCCTGCATTTCCCCCAGTCTTTGTTTTAAAAAGTCCTCTACAGGAATATGCCAGGGAACCTGATCCAGCCATCCTGTTGCCTTGTTCTCAGAAAAGTAGGTGTATTAATTGGAATAGGTCAGAATAGCCAGGATCATATGTTGTAACAGTTAAGTCAAATTCATTTGCAAACCCATCAGGGTCCTGGAGAGGGTCAGGGAAATCTTTGGCTAGATTTCTTAATTCTGTTCTAGTCCAAAGAATATATACAATCACTGGTTTCCCTCTACCTGAGACAGGCTTTTCCCTGAAAGGAGCTGCTAAAATTCCTGAATAATCCCTCTCTGAATTTCTATTCTCATTTCCCCCTAGATCAGTAGGGAGTGGTAAGGGAGGAGATATAGAAGGAGAAGGAAGAAGGGAGGGGGAGGGCAAGTCTGCACAAGGAAGCTCAGAGAGCGAAAGGTACAGTGGAGGAGCTATAGAAGGCGGAGGGGTGGGGTCTTGGCATTTATTGGTTTAGAAACCTTTAGTTCAGAGACAGTCTCTAAAATTTTCTTATTAACTTTCTATAGGGAAGATATTTTATCTGAGCCTCTCCTAGAAGCTTCTAATTTCCAATCAAGATAAGCTTCCCATTCACTCAATTTTAGAGCCAGCTTTTTCTAATTAAGCACAGAGAAAAATCAATTTGGAGGTCTCAAAAGTTTCCCCCTTTGGCCATTTCAAGCTGATATCATTTTTAGTTAAATGTTCCCATTTCTGTAGATACTTGCAAGTTGAGATTCCATGTGAATTATACATGTACTCAGCGGAAGTATTAATGGGGGGCTGGGATTCTTGGGGTTCATTGACCTTAGAGACATGATTTCCCATTTTAATTTTAGTCTTTGGATATCTGCAGTCTGAACAAACGTGCTGCCTATGGGCTGAGCTCCTCAAGACACTCACCCTTTAAGTCACATTCAACCCTCTTATGTGCCTTGGTTTCTGTCCCTGGCTGTCTGATACAGCCGTGAGGACTCAGTGCGCTAGGTGACCAATCTTTGTATGTGCATCCCTGGACGTGTAAATTGTTCAATTACAGTTGAGTTGGTATTTCCCTATGGGGCTTCTGCAGGTTGTGAGGGATGCCCTCTGACACCTCCACAAAGATTCTGTCTCCTAAGGAGCACCCAAGGTTTCGGCTGGAGGGAGGATGTGCCCCTTGTCTTCACAGCCCGAGTTCAGGGTCTCATTTTAGCAAAAGTCTTTGTTCAGACTGCAGTTGAATAATTCCAATTGAAAAGCCAAAATCAAAACCAGCTCCCCATCTCAGCTCCTATCCTTTAGTGCCACCTTGAGGATTCTCTAAGAGCAGCTCAAATAAAGTCTGACCCTCTATCACGAGCAAGGGAAGGTCCTGAATTAAGAGACAAATCACCCAATATTACCTGATGTGGTGGGGAGCTAGTGGGGTTCAATGGACCCCTTGCTGGATCCTAGCACTGGGTCTAGGTCTGAGGGTTGGTCCTGGGTGAGTTTCTTTGGAACCCCGTTCCAAGTAAATGTCAATGTAAGAAACATTCAAACCTGTAGAGAATATTTGTGAGTCTGAGCTAAGCTGACAATTGCCAGGAAACAAAGTCTCAATGGATTGAGAAAAATGCTCCAGAGAATGGCAGTTTGCACCTTATTTTATATATTACAGCCAAAAGAGGAGCTGTAAGTGGGTTACATTAAATCCATTCATGATAAATTAGGGAGGCGGGAGAAAGCAAAAGGGGGAACGGGGGACGGGCTCTGGGACTGGGTGAAAAGTAAAATGACAGACATATACTTCTTTTACGTAAGTAGGTATAAGATAGTTAACAGTCAACAATTAACTCAATAACAAGGGAATGTGTGGTCTCTGCAGAGCAATACCTGTGCTTTGAGGGGGTCCAGAAAAAAGGAAATTACTTTGACATTCCACAGATACGTTATTGTAGGTGCAAAAAGACCTTAGTTAAGGTGAACATTGACTTTCATTAGGAAAGATTTCTAGCTTAGAACATGACTACCTACCATTAATTGCTTTTAGTTAAAAAGTTTTAATTTCAGACCATCCTTGGTGGTTATTTTAGGCCTCTGAGTCTGCAAGGCTGCCACACAGGCCTCCCCTGAGCTTGCCAGGGTTAGTATGTGGCCCCTTTTCGTCTATAAGACACAATGATGCTTCCTTTTCCACCGAAAGGCATTCCTATAATGATCTGCAGTGGCTGCTTTTCTCTTCCCATCAAATCATAGACAAGTAGTCATGCAATGCTGAAAGCTTAGCTGTCAGAACTCTTATTGGAAACTACTTATTGGTAACTTGGAAACTGCTAGTCAGAGATGTACACACCTTCCACAGGTTGTGAAAATGTGGACACCCTAGCTTAACAGAATAAACCCACTGACAGTTCAGTGAGCTGCAATGGAGCACATTTGCTGATGAGACCAGCCATGCTGGGACCTCTGATGGCCAAAACTATATATAAGACTGAAAGGATGTTCACTGTCACATATGGATATCCAGTAGGATTAGCACTTGTGATTATCAGACCATTTCACAGGAGCATCTAGATCTAGTTACACACACACACACCCCTAAGTTTATTAAATACTTTGCTACATGGAGAGTGCGTGTGGCTGTGTTACAAAACACCTGGTGGACTGTAGTTTGTTGACCCATGTTGTAGATATTTCATAAAACATCTCATTTTGATGAAGAATCTGGTAGGTCTGGAAAGCCCTGGGATACTGAGTTTGTATAAGCACCATGGTATTTTTCATCAGCTTCAGGTAAGTAGAACCAGTGTAATAAAAGCAGGCATACAAATTGATGTCTCCGAGGCAAGAGCTATTGCAGGGGGTATTGTTCCTTTCACAACAATCTGTCAAAAACTGAGAAAAGCAGGTCTTGAATTGACTGGGGCCAGTAGATGCCAGAATCTCTTAGGGGATTGCAGACCTAACATGAGTCTCTGTTTCACTGCCAAGGCCCCACTCTCTGACATAGAACCCAGCAAATATCCTCTAGGAAACACTTGTTTAGGATGGTGACACCTTCTGGTTCATTGCCCACATGGATCTCTGACCTTTCCTTTATCCTACCTCCTCGATGGGGCTTCCAGGTGGAATGATTCCTTGTAATGACCCCATTCCTTTTATGTAAGGAAAGTCACTAAAGAAATTTGTAATACATATACTTTCAGTAAAAGCATACACAAGCTGTGGCAAAAGTAGGTTAACAGTATTTTATATGGAAAACAATACAACAATAATACTAGAATAAACTGTGCTTCACCTACTCACAACTGTAAACCTGCTTTTGCCGCACCCTGTATTTGTGGATAATGTTTACATCAGTGTCAATGCCTGTGGATTGTAAGGTGATTGTATTGAGGGAAATGTATGACTCTATACAGCAATTCACAGGGCTGGAGCTGTCTCTCATGCTTTCTTGAGTCTAAGTAAGGCTGATCATTGAGAGCTGGTTTGTCTTGTGAGTTGTGTTGCACCAGGATAGACATTAAGGTGTCACTGTGGGATGAAGGTAGGTTTGTAAAGGAAGTGTTTCTGTGAACAACTGAGGAATGACTGCTGGGTAAGTCTCACTGTCCACAAGGTATCTGTGGTGATTGTGACAGAAACTTTCTCTCCAGCAGAACCAAGGACAGAATTCCAGCCCAGTCTCTCCTGCCTGGTGGCCTTTTCCAGTCTGCAGTTCCTCAGACAATATGTGCCGTGTGGTCACCCCCCTGAGATTTCCCCAAGCTCTTCTGTAGGAAGTCACTTCCCACTGGAAGCTCCAAGCTGCTCGAGTGGAAAAGCAGAAGACGGAGAGAGAGAAGGCTCTGGCACTGTGTTCAGGAGGCTGCAGCCAAGTGGGACTTCAAGCATAATCTTTGGCCCATTTCAGGGTCAGCCGGTAGACAGGGTAGAAGACAACAGAGGTGAAGGAACAGACCAGAAGGTGAATCCTGAGGGGGCAGACACAATGTTGACAGGGGCAGACTGCTCAGAATCTGGAGCAGTCATGTGTGAAAAATACAAAGGACAACGCAGCACAAACTCGAGCCTCTTCAGCCTCCAGAAGCCTCATGTGTGTCCTGAATGTGGCAGAGGTTTCTGCCAGAGGTCAGACCTCCGCAAACACCAGAGGATGCACACAGGAGAGAAGCCTTATAGTTGTGGGGAGTGTGGGCGAGGCTTTGGCCGGAAGTCCTCCCTCACTATACACCAGAGGAAACACTCAGGGGAGAAGCCCTACGTGTGCAGGGAATGTGGGCGACACTTCAGGTATAGGTCCTCGCTCACTAACCACAAGAGGATACACTCTGGAGAGAGACCCTTTGTATGTCAGGAGTGTGGGAGAGGCTTTCGCCAGAAGATTGCCCTCGTCCTGCACCAGAGGACACACTTGGAGGAGAAGCCCTTCGTGTGTCCTGAGTGTGGGAGAGGCTTTTGCCAGAAGGCATCGCTCCTCCAACACCAGAGCTCACATTCTGGTGAGAGGCCCTTCTTGTGCCTGGAGTGTGGGCGTGGCTTCAGGCAGCAATCCCTGCTGCTTGTTCACCAGGTCACGCACTCAGGGGAGAAGCCCTATGTCTGTGCTGACTGTGGGCATGGCTTTCGCCAGAATGCCACCCTCATCAGACACCAGAGGACACACACAGGGGAAAAGCCTTACCTGTGCTCTGAGTGCGGGCGTAGCTTTCGTCAGAAGGTCTCCCTCGTGGGACACCAGAGGACTCACACGGGGGAGAAGCCCTATGTGTGCCCTGAGTGTGGGCGGGGCTTTGGTCACAAGGTCACCCTCATCAGACACCAGACGACACACACAGGGGAGAAGCCTTACATGTGCTCTGAGTGTGGCCGCACCTTTGGCTTCAAGTCACATCTTACCAGACACCAGAGGACACACTTAGGGGAGGAGTCTGATGTGTATGGAGCCTGTGAGCAGGGACTGAGCCAGAAACCTGACCTCACCTCTGACCAGAAGACACACTCAGGAGAGAAGCCATGTGTGTGTGGGGAGTGTGGGCGTGGCTTTGGCTTCAAGTCAGCCCTCATCAGACACCAGCGGACCCACTCGGGAGAGAAGCCATACGTGTGCAGGCAGTGTGGTCGTGGCTTTAGCCAGAAGTCTCACCTCCACAGACATAGGAGGACCATGTCTGGCCATCACTCCCTGCCACAAGAGCTTTTCTCCTGACCTTCCCTTTCCTTTCTCCATCAGCATGAAGATGGCAGAAGTCACTAGGAAATGTTCCACTTTTCTCAAATGCAGTGGAGAAAAGAGTACTGCATTCTTTCAGTGATAAGAGAGTTGGTTTATGGTTTCCCTCCTACACTAGGAGTGTGTTTTATTTTTCCAGGGCGGCCATAATAAAATACCACAGACTTGGTGCCTTGAAGAACAGAAACTTATTTTCTCAAAGTTTTTGAGGCCAAGAGTCCAAGATCAACACACAAGCAGTCTAGTTTCTACTGAAGCCTCTGTCCTTGGCTTGCAGATGTGACTCCATTCTTGCTGTGTTCATGTGGCCTTTATTCTATGTGTATGCTTTCCTAGTGTCTCCCTCTTGTAAGGACACCAGACATACTGGGTTAGGGACCTCTATACCATTTACCCTTTAAAAACCCTGTCATCAAATATGTCACATGGTAGATTATCCCTTCAACATATGAATTTTGTGGAACAACTCAGCCCATAACACTCAGCCCTCTAGTCTACCCCTCAAATGAATGTCCTTTCTCACATACAGAATACACTCACCCATCTTAAGAGCCTCAAAACTCAACGCACTCCAGCATCAACTGTATGTCCAGAATCTCACCTAAAACACATGGGTGAGACTAGAGATGTGTTTCACCCTTAGGCAGAATTCTTTAGCTGTGAACCTGTAAACCAGACAAATTATGTTTCAAAAATACAATAGTGGGACAGGCCTAGAATTCCCAATCCCATTCGAAAAGTAGAGAGAAAACGGGATTGATGGTCCCAAGCAAATCTAAAACCTAGCAAGGCAGATTCTGTTATGTTTAAGGCTCAAGGACAATCTTTGGTTGGATCCTCGGCTCTCTGGTCCCACTTGGGTGGCATTGGTGGTGCCAGGCACTGTGAAACCATGCAAGAGACACACTGGCTCCTCAGACTTTTACTCTCTGGGCCCACTGTGGGAGTAGCAGACCTGCTCATCTCTGTTTTACCTTTGGGGTCATTCTCTGCTCTTACTCATGGGCCACACATGTTCTCCGTTGAGTAGATCTATTCTCAACCTTCCCTAGTCTGCAGAATGCCTTCAGTTTGTCCCATGTGTATCACCATTAGTCCAACCTGCCAGAGTTTCTGCTGAGATAGCTGAATGGTTCCAAACTAATCTTTTTTTATCAAAGGACTGTCTAGCCACATCGTGATGTTCTTTCATGTTTTCTCATTTTTTTATAATATGGATAGGCTGAGAATTTTCCAGTCTTGAAGTTCTGTTCCTTTTTGTTTAACAGGTCCTTCAGTTTATCCCTCTTCTCTCACATTTTACTATAAGGAGCAAGAAGACACCAGGCTGCACCTTCAACACCTTGTTCAGTAATCTCTGCTAAATATTAGTCATTTATGCCCTCTAGATTCCCAAAATTTATGTGACCAGTTATGAACTCCTGCCATAAAAATGTCTTCTCACCTTTCCTTTCCATTACCCATGAATGTGAACATGGCAGAAATCACTAGGAAATGTTCTGCTCTGCTGAAATGGAATGGAGGAAAAACAATGTTCATGAGATAGTCTGTTTATGGTTTATTTTCTAAGCAGCAGTCCTCTATATTTTATTTCCTTTTATTTTAATAAACTGCTTCTATATATGCACATCTGGTTGTGTACTTCATTCTGTCAAGGACCTGAAGGTATTCAACCTCTTGGGAGACATGGGAGAATCACTCTATTTGTTCTGGACTCTGGTCCTGTAAGCGGAGAGCAATATTATAATGGCCTTCATCCACACTTCCCCCTAAGTCCTCCAACAGACATATGACATCCTCAAGCCACACACACACAGCCTCCTCCAACACCAGATTGAAGGGTATCTATTAATACCCATCCCTGTAGCCCAAGGCCCCCTCCCATTAGCCATGACTATGTGCCAATGATCAAGCACAAGGACTGGGGGCTTTCAGCCACAACCCTCCTATCTAGAGGGTCTAGAGTGCACATCTTTTATTCAGACAAGGCACTGCCCCTTTAGCCATTGCCTCTTGTGATCTCTAATCCCCAGAGCTTAACAAAGGCCCAGTCCAGACACTATCCTGGCTTAAAATCCAGAGATAATGAAAGATTACTGATAAAGTTTAATACAAAAGCAGTATTTTGCATGGCAAAAAAATATAAATAATATCAAAAGACAAATGACTGGAAGAGAAATATGTAACATAAATCAACATATTTCACAGATAAAAGGTTAATATCCCCACTTTATAGGAACTTTTAAAAATCAAGGGGAAAACAACAAAAGTTCTAGAAAATTGGGCAAGAAACATGCTCGTTTACCAAAAGAGGTATAAACAAATGAAAAGATGTTTAACTTCACTCATGATAAAAGAAAGACAAATTAAAACTTCACTGAGATACCATTTGCCACTCATCAGCTTGGCAAAAATTCAAAAGCTTGACAGTACTCTGTATCAGTGAGGCTGTGAGGAAACAGGCATTTTCATACATTGTTGCTGGGAATGCAGAATGGTAAAGCCTTTTAGAGGGCAATTTGGCAATATGTAAACTGTATACATGTAACTATTGACACAGCAAGCACACTTCCAAGAATCTATCCTGAAGGGTCACTTGCAATTTTATGAATATACACATGCACATGGTTATTTTTCATAGTATTATTTATAGTTCCAAAATGTTGAATATTGTTTGAATGTTTAAGCATATAATTGTATAAACTGGAGCATACACACAGTGGAGTAAAATGCAACTGAGAAAAATGAAGATACTAGTGAGACATTATGGAGGAAATATTCCTGAATGAAAAGAGCCAAGTGCTATAAGCATATATAGTTTGTCAGCTTTTGTTTAAGAAAGAAGAGAAAATAATGAACATGTTATTTTATTGTATATACTCAGTCTTGGGCAGAGTTCAATTTTACATATGTGTGTTAGAATTAGAAACAAATCTTAAACTCAATGAGGTGGAAAAGTGATGCCAGAGGAATGTTGGTGTGAGAGATCCAGTTGGCCTCTCCCCCCGAAATTTCAACAAATTAACCAATTATAATTCAACAAAAAGTTCCCTACTCAATATGGAGGCAAGGCTAAGAGACCCACTCACTGAAACATCTAAAGGTGGGAAACCGGGAATAAGCAGGGAGACAAGAGGGAGGAAAACCCAGACTGCCACCGGGAGCTCACAGTGCACCTGGGAGTGAGGAGGAAGCCAGCCGTAGCAGGCCCTTCTTTCAGCTGGCTTTGTGAAGCAGAGAGCTGCAAGGGACAGCCCGGCAGGGGAAGCAGAGTGAACAGTGACTGAGCCAGCAGAAGCCTAATAGAGCATGGGCCACATGGCTCCCCACTATTGGGCAGGGGTGTTTCTGACAAAGAAACAGACAGAGCCCTGCCACCCCTTGGACTCCCAAAACTTGCTTCCCGTTGCCCTCATTGTGGGGTCAAGGAACATTTTTATCTGTAAACCAAGAGCAAGTGTAGTGCAACCACTGTTTCCCTCTGTGACTGACCCCTGGGTTTGGTACTTGGGGCGGGACTCCATGGAGGTTGAGGTTGCCATTACAGTAGGGCAAAACAAACCCCACCCCAAAGCAGCCTGACTGTGCTGTATTACAGAAGCCCATGAAGGTCAAGTCTGGAAGATCACAGAAGTAAAAAAACATGGTGATTCAGCGCCTCCTACTGGAAAATAGTAGAAAGACCTCTTCAGAGATTGCTGTTATAGAAGGAACATTTATGCCTAGACAAAGGAGAGGAGCAAATACCATGAACAACCAGGGTAATGAAGATGATCAGAAAGAAAATGAAAAATCTCCAGAAAGCAAGCTGGGTCACAGGGAAATATGTGATATAAATGACAGATATTTCAAGAATGCAGTTCTGAAAACACTCAACAAGATGCAAGAGAATACAGACAGGCAATTCAGTGTACTCAGAAAACAAATGCACAAAACAAATATTTTACCAAAGAGATTGAAACTTTAAAAAAGAACCAATCAGAAATCCTGGAAATGAAGCATGCAATTAAGTAGATTAGGAACGAGCTAATGAGCTTAGAAAACAAAGCCAACCAGATGGAGGAAAGAATTAGTGATATTGAAGATAGGAATGTGGAAATGACACAGAGGGAAGAAGAGAGAGACCTGAGCATAAAATGAAAGAGCTCTACAAAAACTATCTGACTCCATCAGAAAAATCAATATTAGAATAATAGGCATTCTGGAAGAAGAAGAGAGGGAGAAGGGAAAAGAGAGTCTATTCAAACAAATAGTGGATGAGAACTTCCCAAACCTATGGAAAGAACTAGATCTTTGAATCCAAGAAGCAAACAGGACACCTACTTACCTCAATCCAAAGAGGCCCTCTCCAAGGCATATTATATTTAAACTGTCAAAAATTAATGACAAAGAAAAAATTCTCAAAACAGCCAGGGAAAAGAAAGAAGTGACCTACAAAGGAAAACTCATCAGAATTTCATCCAACTTCTCAGCAGAAACTCTACAGCCAGAAGAGAGTGGAACCAAATATTCAAACGTCTGAAAGAGAGACATTACCAGCCACTAATAATATACCCAGCAAAATTATCCTTTAAATATGAAGGAGAAATAAAGACTTCCCAGACATACAGAAGCTGAAATATTTTATCACCAGAAAACCTATTCATATTAACCATTGTCACCCCAATAAATTTAATAAAGTGTTTTTTAAAAATCTTAAACTCTTTAGTTTGTTTCCTGTAGCAGTATGGTGAAGCAATTCTGAAACTATTTTGGATGCACCATAGAATTGAAAAAATGATGTGGTTGGGAGCCAGTGTTCTCACTGAGGAAGGAAAACCATCCAAATATAAAATGGCACCAAGCAAGGAAGAACCTGTGAAGATGTACTGGTTTGAATTTAAGATTCCTTTGATAGTTGCACACGTGCGTCTGTATGTGCTCGTGCTTATTTGTGTGTATGTGTATATACTTGTATTTATTTTCTCCTATCTGCTGAAAAGACCGAGAAGCAAGGACAATCCAGAAGTAGTGAGCACATGTAGCATAGAGATCTTAGTCCCTAACACCACTCAATGGCTGCTTTCAGTGTTAGGGCAGGGTAGGTATGAAATGATCCCCAAACATCTGGTAATGCCAGGGAGAAAGGAAGTGCAAAAGAAACCCCAAAACCAGAATCATGATAGAGCATGACACGAAAACACAGGAGCCAGTTTAAAGGGATCCCCACCCACTGGCCACATCTGGGATGATTCAAGCTAATTGAGTTCACTGAGTTATTTATTGGGGAAAAAAGAGAAACTAATGGGTCTGTAACAACATATATCATCAATAATCATCAGAGAGATGCAAATTAAAACTACAATGAGGTATCACTCACATGTACCAGAATGGCTACCATCAATAAGTTAACAAACAAATACTGGTGAGGATATGGAGAAAAGGGAACCCTGCTGGTGGGGATGCAGAATGGTGTAGCCACTGTGGAAAACATATATCCTAAGGATCTTGAAACACCAATTAGAAGGAATATTTGCTTAGTAGCATAATTTACAATAGCCAAGATCAGGAAGCAGCCCAAGTGCCCATCAGTATATGAGTGGATTTAAAAAACAATGGAATACTACACGGCTATAAAAAAGAAGGACCACTCAGCTTTTGTAACAGCATGGATGGACCTGGAGTTGATCATGCTAAGCGACATAAGCCAGTCAGAGGAATGATCTCATATGTGGACCCTAATGAACAAAATATACTGACAAACAAAATAGAACCAGAACACGGATACATGGAAGAGACTGACAAATGTCGGGGGTGGGGGTGAGGGAACTGAATAAAAGAAGCTGAAGGGATTAGCCAAAGAACATATATGCATAGCCCATGGACAGGGACAACAGTGTGGTTAAAACCAGGGGAGGGGGAAGCGGGGGCTGGGTGGAGGTGGCCAAAGGGAGGAAAATGAGGGGCATTTTATAATAGTGCAAAAAAAATAAACTATAATAAAATATAAAAAGGAATCGGCAGGTGTATCTCTGCTGCGGAGTTCCTCCACAAGGAGCGACAGTCTCAGTCCCACCCTGTGCTCCCTAGTTTTGGATTCCTGTGAACAGGAAGAGAAGTCCCCATAACTGTGAACCCAATGAAGATGGTGGCTGAGTGAGACAAAGGGCTTTTAAGAGTCCCCAATAGTCCTCTTAAAGAGCCTACTCACAGACTTACTTGCTGATGGGCTAACACACTCTTCGCTCCAGCACTCAAAAAGGGCCAGAGACAGATGGAGAAAAACTGAATTGTCAGGCTTTAGGGCAAGGGCTGAAGGGGTTGCTCTTTCTGGGACAAAAGTCCTGGCAGGCAACATTGTTCCTTTGTTGAGCCTTCCCCATCTCAGCCTACAGGTGCAGGTGGGCACAAAGTCTAAGTCTCCATCCACCTGGTTAACACCATTCACCCTGCCTTGGTGGTTCCCTGAGACCCCACCCCACCCAAATTAGGGATCCACCCAAATCACTTCCATTGGCTTATCTACATAAATGGCTTCTCTCGGCTCACACTTCCAACTCTCCTAAAATCTCTCAAAGGTTCACAGACCCAAAATGTGCAGCTTCTGGCCTTGGCATGCTCCATACCACTTCCTAAATGGCCCCTAGTCAGCACTACCGGCAGCTGGCCTTGGTTTGCAGCTTAGCATCTCCCAGGTGTCTCCAAGCCTGCAGAGCCCCAGCACCTGGAGGGCACCTGAGGCGCAGACCTGCTTTCTAAAGAATGAAGAGCACACAGCAGCTGAATGTGCTGGGTCTGCTGAGTGGACCCTAATTTCAAACACTGGGTCCCCTGCGGCCATAACTTCCCATTATTTCCTCAGGCATCTGTTCTGAATTTTGTTCAGAAAATGGAGCCTGTGCTGAAGTGAGCCAAGTGCCACATAGGAAGCAGGTGGAGGGGCCCAAATCTAGGTGGATGGATCAAGAACTGAAATAAGGGCACATAAACTAAAGCCTTTGTGCCGTGAATCTAAAAGCACCAGTGTAAATGGCCTAAAGAGACACATGCCAATCGTGTTGCCACGTAAAATCTGAAAGGAACTGCTGCTGGTTCTTGCCTACCTGCCAGACCCTCCATGGAATGTCTCCCCTCCCTCCCCCC
>NW_015504962.1:61643-72685 GCF_001595765.1 Miniopterus natalensis | reverse complement strand
AGTTTGTTGGGGCACCAAGGGGAAGGCAAGGCCACACATACGGGTGGGGTGTCACAGGGCCCATCCAAGACACCCACAGTGCCAGACCTCCTGAGCCACTGAGTAGCACCTGGAGGAAGGAAGAGACGCCAGGGGCCGGGCTTGGAGGGCCTTTGTCTGGCGGGCCCTCTCCCCCTCCCTTCCATTCCCATTGTTCCTGGTCTGCTGTGTCTGTGCAGGCGGAGGGCTTCCCAGGCTCGGGAGTGGGTGATGGGTGAGGGTCCAGGCCCCTCCCCCAACTGCCCCTAGCTGAGGCTGCTTTTCAGAAACAGATGCTCCCCAGCACTGCCCTGCCCCCACGGCCTCCACTGGGTCTCTGGCTGCCTGGCTCCCCCTGGTGGTGGCCCGGCTGGGGACCCTGAGGCTGCAGGGGAGGGGCAGGAGCTGGGATGGGGGGGCCGAACCACGGGCTTGGGTTGGAGACGTGGCACCTTCCTGCAGTGGGAGTGGGAGGTGGTGCCTGGGCTGTCTTTGGGGTGGGCTTCCCAGGGTTCACCCTCACCTTCCCCCCGTGCCCCACTGGGGGGGGCTGGTGGAGGGTTGTGGCAGTGGGGGGCAGGCCTGGTGCTGTGGGTTTGAGCTGGGCTGCTTGCCCAAGTCTACCCTGTGGTCACGGCCACTGCTGCTTATGAGAATCTGCCCTGGGCCTGCCACGTCAGCTGGTGACTCTACCGAGCCTTACATGCTCCAGGGGAGCCCACCAGCACAGGAGCCTCTGCTGGAGGCCTTTCCCCACCCCGCCCATCCTCTGAGTGCGGGGCATCAGTGGACAGTGTCCACCATGAGTCTCTAGGGCAGGAAGGAGGCTGGGCTGGGTGGAAGGGAAGTGGTGAACTCAGAGCAAAGAGCCAGCAGAGGAGTGCGTGGCGCTGACTGCCCGCCCAGGTTCCACAAGTCCCGGCAGGGAACCACCGCTGCTGAGTCAGCCCTTAGCTGATGGTCAGCACCCTCCCCTGTGCTTTGTCTCAGAAACTCCCCTTCAAATGCAGTGGCCCAGCAGGCCACACTGCAGGTTGTGGTTGTTGTGACCTGTACAGCGAGGCCCTGGGCTGCAGTGTTCATTTCAAGAGCTTTGGGGAAATCTGTAATCTTCCAAAGGGTAGAAACACCGTGCTAATAACTTTTATCTGAACGCTCTCCATGTGCTGGGCAATATGAGAATAGCTTTGTGTCCAATCCTCAGCCCTCTCCCCGGAGGGGGTAATGGTGGTGTCTTGTTTTACTGATGAGGTGCCAGGAGCGGGCAGGAAGGGGCTGCAGTTCTTGGGGATCTCAGGGAGGACCATCATGGGCACAAGGGCTATGGCAGGTCAGGACCCCCCTCCTCCGGGTGAAGATCTGAAAGTGAAAGATGGGCTGGCTGGCCAGTCGAGGCTTGGCAGTCTCTGTGGAGGGGAAACTGAGGCCAGAGAGGACACTGGCATGTCAGGGCCTCTCAGCAGGGCAAAGCCTTGCCCAGGAGGTAGAGGGTCCAAGATGCTCAGACAGCAGCGACCTGAATACTGGGACTTGGGATCAAGCAACTGGACTGGTGGCGTGGCTGTAGGTCTGCTGCAGAGGCCCTGCTGGCTTTGTTCAGGCAGGTGGCCTGGTACTGTCTCCCTTCCCCCATCTGTTCCTCCGTTGGGGCCCAACACTCCCAGAGTGGAAGCAGATGTTCTAACACGGAGCAAGCAGGAGCAGCAGCCGCTGTCACCCAACACATCAAGGCAATTACTGCCTGCCTGCTCGGGGCCCAGCAGCTGCACCCTGGGGCAAGGGCTGCAGAGGCTTCTTCCTTGGTGAGAAGAGGTGTGGCCCAGTGGGAACACTTTTGGCCACCCCAGAGAGCCTCTACGGGCCCCTCTGGTCGCACTCAGCTGGAGCTGGAGTGCCTGGTGGGGCCCTCTATGGGCAAGAGACTCCTGCCACCTCCTGTTGTGGTCCCCTACCCTGCACCTTTGCAGCCCGCTAGTGAAGCCCCTTCTTCTGAGGGGAAGGTAGAGAGCTGAGGGTGGGACTGCATGCAAACTCTGATCCAAGTACCAGCACCACAGATCATGATAGAAAGGGGGCCACTGGGAGAGTGACAGTGAGACTGTTGGGCTGCCTGAGAACCAGGGTCCTTGTCCAACCCATTCCACTTGGTGTCATGCTGTGGTGCCACCTACCTCTGCCCCTGGCCCCCAGTCTGCCCTAGCTGCCCTGATTCTACCCCAGTGTCCCCCTTGCTTCCTGCATGGCCGCCAGCACTATGCCTTTGTTCTACTACTCTCTACTTCCCGTCTGAGTCACAGCTGCTGGAAAGACAGAGGGACACCCTGAGTCCAGGGATGGGGGCTCCGTGACCTTGGTTTGTCAGCCTGTCAAATGGGAGTCTTTCTGCAGTGATCACTGCTCAGGCCAGAGAATATCCTCCTAACTCTTAGAATGTGAGAGCAAGGGAGACTGAGGCTCGAAGGGGACGGAGAAGGGCGCCTCAGCTGGCTGGGGCAGGGAGCAGACATCCTGGCTCCAGCCCGGCTTGCCTCGGTGCTGCCTGCCTCGGTGTCTGCTGGGTCGGCTCCTGCTAGGAAAATCAGATGCAAAGCGAGTCTGTGCTGTCGTCCCTGTCGCTGGGCAGGGTCACTGCCTTGCCCACACCACTTACCAAACTGGTGACTCAGTTGGACAGGGGTCCCAAAGTTACACAAGAAGGGACCACCTTCACCCTGACCTCAGGTCACTCTGAGTGTCGGTTTGCCTGGTGGGGATGGCATGACTGATCTGCCCCAAGACATCCTTGGCCTCCCCTGCCCCACGAGGCTCCTGATCCTGGCTGAGCCTCTGCGGCTCCTGGGCCCTCCCTGTTCCAGGATGTGCTCCCTCCCTCTGGCTCTGTTACTGTTATTGTGCTCACTTATTGTTACTGCTGTGTTAATCTCTTCGCTCGTGTTAGTTTGTGTGTTAGCCACTCCATCCTCTGAGGAGTCTTTACCAACCCTGAGGGATATGAGGGCCAGAGGCCCCACGTATGACCTGCCTGCCCACCCCGCTGAGCTGCTCAGTGGGACAGACCTGCCACAGTGATCGGGAGGGTTGGAACACATGTCAGTGGGGCATGGGCCAGGTGTGCCCAGCAAAGAGAACTACATGGCAAAGGCCTGGAGGTGACAGAAGGCAGTGCCTGGCACGTGGAGTTGTCACTGGCTGTGATGGTGCCGGAGCAGCGGGAACAGTGAGCCAAAGCTGGGAGGGCAGGCCGGGCCCAGCCAAGGTGCCTTCTCCCTGGAGCTCAGGATGGGGAGCAGTGGAGAGAAGCAAGGCCCTGTGTCCCCCCCACAGTCCCCCGGTCTTCACACGTCTCTGGGGAAGGTGGGTTTCTGGGCTGCATCCCACCAGATATGGCCCTGTGTCTGGGAGGAAACCTGGGAATTTTCTCTTTTTTGACACCCTTCCGGGGCATCATCCCACAGGGTGTGAGCCATATTTAAGGAGGGCTGGGCAGGCCAGGCATCGTGGTCTTACATGTTTCCCGGCCCTTCTGAATTCTGGCTGCGTGGTCTTGGGACTAGACTTTACTTTTCTGAGCCACATTGCCCTCATCTGTAAAATGGGAGCAGAAGCCGTACCTTTGGGGCTGCTGTGACAATCATAGGAGAGAGTGCCAGCAAATCCCTCCGCTCTGGCCTAGGGGATATACAGGGTGAGTCTGCCAGGCCAGGGAAGCATTTTGAGTCAGTACAGTGTGTGTGTGTGCGTGTGTGTGTGTTTTACACTGTCTCCCAGGTCCTGGTCTCCGTTTGCTCGGGGCAGACCTGGGCACAGCAGACAGAGGGCTTGGCCTTGGGCCATGTCTGGAGACAAGAGTATGCTGCTGTGCCCATCCCAGGGCCTTGGCAGCTATGGCTGCATGTGGGAAGAGGGCTGCTGCCCTGCTGGAGTGTGCAGAGCTCCTTCCTGCCAGCTCTGCCCGGGCTCTGTGCTGGCAAGCACCAGCCGTAGAGCGGCGAGCTTGCATGTGTGAAAATGACAGGGTGACTCCTGCAGGGCTGGTTTCCGGTCTCCAGTCAGAGCCCCTGAACTCGAGTAGGGCAGTGGGGAGCCACAGTGGGTTACAGAGCTGTGAGAGGTGAAGTCTGGAGAGTCCACCATGGGGCACAAGTGTGGGTGCCCTGCCAGCTGCAGCCCCGCCTGCTCTGCTGCCCACCAGGACCGACTGCCTCCATGTCACTGTGCAGGTCGTGGGGTGGGTGAGTCAGCTTCCAGGACTAAAGGTAGCTGGGCCACTAGTTGCCTCCCTGTGTCGCCCCCTGGCCTGCTGACTGCCTGTGCTCTCTGTTCCAGGTGCTGGGGAGTCGGGGAAGAGCACCATTGTCAAGCAGATGAAGTAAGTGCTGTGGCCTCCAAACCTCTCCCCACTTCCCCAGGACCTTCTCAGAGGCAGTTATCCATCCTCAGGTCCCAGTGGGTTGGGGGCAGTTTTGTCCTCTCGGAAGTAGATCCCTGCAGGCCCCAGCGACCCCAGGTGGCCAAGTGAGGTCCCTGTGGTCTGTGGACATTAATTCCTGCCCCTTGGCTGCCAGGATCATCCATGAGGACGGCTACTCAGAGGAGGAATGCCGGCAGTACCGGGCAGTCGTCTACAGCAACACCATCCAGTCTATCATGGCCATTGTCAAAGCCATGGGCAATCTGCAGATTGATTTTGCTGACCCCTCCCGTGCGGTATGTGGACTCTCCCCCCTACCCTTGCCTCCCTCCCAAAAGGCCTCGGGGCAAGTTAACATCCTAGGGAACCTGAGAATAGCCCAGGCCAGGGCCCATTCCCGTGGCCTTCCTGCCCTTGTCAGGTGGGGTAGGGGTGAGCTCCTGCTACCGACTGACCATCCCCTGCTGTACCCAGGACGACGCCAGGCAGCTGTTTGCGCTCTCGTGCACGGCTGAGGAGCAGGGCGTGCTCCCCGAGGACCTGTCCGGCATCATCCGGAGGCTCTGGGCTGACCACGGCGTGCAGGCCTGCTTCAGCCGCTCCCGGGAGTACCAGCTGAACGACTCCGCTGCCTAGTGAGTACTCTGGAGGCGGGGCAGGGCCACAGTCTGCACTACAGGCCAGACTGAGGGCCTGAAGCATCCTCAGAAACATAGTGAAGCTGAGGACTGTCATCAAGGCCTTGGTGGGTCTGGGTTTGGAGGGGAGACATGGAACCTAAAGGCCAAAAGGAGGGCGAGGCAGGGTGGCTCGTAGAGTCCATTCCCTCCAGGCCGATTGTGTCTAATCTGTCCTTAGACAAAATCATTCTAAAGAAACATTTGCTACCATCTGCTCTGTGCAAGGTCCTGTGGGAGGCTTCAGGGACCCAGGGACAAGTCCCCAAGCATCGACAAATTAGGGTATCAGTGTTGTGGTGGCAGTTGGGGTAGGTCCAGCAAGGGACTGCTTCCTCTGTGGAGCTCTGAACCCAGCTTAGGGGAGGAACGGGAAGGACTTTCAGGCAGGGCACAGCGTGTGCCGACTCCTGGCTGTGCTGGAGGTCACAGAGGAAGTTCATGCTGGCTGGGGAGGGAGACACGGGGGGAGGGGATGGTCTGGGAGATGACAGATGTGTGCAGGCAGGGCGGAGCCGAGGACTTCAGCTCCAGCCCTTGCTGGCCCCTGGCTGAGCCCAGGACTCAGCTGAGGAATCATAGGGCATCCCAGGAGTCCCAGAAGCCCAGCCCCCAGGGTGAGGCCCTGACCTCCTTCTCTGAAGTACCTGCCATAGGCCATTCCTGGTGCAGGGTGCTGAGTTCCCCATGGGGAATAGGACAGACAGGCTGGCGGCCAGTGCTGATGGCTGCAGGGCTGTGGGGGAAATCACAGGCTCTGGATGGTGCCACCCAGATAGACTGCCAACTCTGTACACTCCCCTTTTCTCTCCTACCTCTGCTTAAGCCAGCCCCTCTGTCTGGAACAGCTCTCCCACTCCCACTGCCCATCCAATCCCGAGCCCATCCGGAGAGGGGCAGGACCTCAGGAGGGTGGGTGGGAGGCGGTCTCACCTGGCCATGATTCCTAAGCCCTGTTCCAGTTATGTGGACAGCCCCCGCCCCTGCAGAAGTCTGAACACCATTGTGAGCTGTGCAGTCACAACCAAACACAGGGGCCTCCAGACCTCAGCTGCCTCTCCTGGAGGTCACGGAGACTCAGCACCATAGAACTTGTAGTGCCTAGAGGAAGGGAGGGTGGGCCTTGTCAACCATTGCCACCTCAGTGCCCAGGATACTCCAGGAGGGTGGACATAGAGCCACCTTCCAGGCCACTCCCCACTCCTCCTTGGCCCTGCTCTTCAAGATCAGCGAGGGTGGGGAGTGGATTGGGACACTATAGGGGACAGGGACATTCCATCCTTCACAGACATCCTCCAAGGCTGCCGTGGGGCAGTGAGTCCCTCAGGTGAGCCCACCTGTTGAAGAGAAGGGAGAGACTGATGTGGAACCCACTGTGGGGCCTCCAGATTGGAGGCGCTCAGTAGGGGGCGGGGCTTGTATAGAGGTTACGGCACATGCGTCACAGTCCCCCATGGCTCTTCCTGTTTTTCTGTTCTGTCTCTGTGTCTCTGAGGTCATTTCCCTCTGGCCAAGCTGCTGGTAGGAGCCAAGGGCAGGCCCCAGCAGCCCTGCCCCAGGAGCAACACATGGGCATTGACAGGCACTGGGCAGCGGCTTGGAGGCCTAGACCCAGGACCCAGGGCGCAGCAAGGATATTGAGGCAGGCAGCAGAGCTGGCCCCAGGGCCTGGCCAGGGCGAGTTGATACTAATTAAAGGAGCTGGTAATGTGAAGCCCCTGGGACCCCGCCAGGCAGGTGTTGATGGCCACCCCTGAGGAGCCTAAATTTTCTTGGGTGCTGGGAAAAGAGCCCAGTGGACCTGGCAGGCCCCAACCTGTCCAGCCCCGCATCAAGGGACATGCCAGGTTGCTCTGCGGCTGATGCCATAATGTTGCTGTTAGCATCTTGAACCCCTCACTGAAGAACTGCTCTGCCCCCTCCCACCCCCCTCACCTGCAGCCTTGCCACCCTGGGTTGTCAGGCAGGCCTGGCCCAAACCTGGGGGCTGGAGCTGGGCTGGGCTGAGCTGGGCTGGTTGGCCACACAGCTACACCTCCTCCCAGGCCTGTACCACAGGTGGGAGCCGAGGGATTCTAGTCCAGGTTTCCACACCTGAGAGATGAATGCGCAGGGGTCTCTGTCAGGAGGCCCATGCTGGCCCCCACTGACCCCCACCCCCACCCCGACTCCAGCTACCTGAATGACCTGGAGCGCATCGCACAGAGTGACTACATCCCCACCCAGCAGGACGTGCTACGGACCCGTGTGAAGACCACGGGCATCGTGGAGACGCACTTCACCTTCAAGGACCTACACTTCAAGTGAGTGGGCAGAGTGGAAAGGCAGGGCCTGCCAGCCTGAGGTGACAGAGGGAGGGCCCCTGCCTCCAGGGCCTGCTCATGGCTGTGCTGGGAACCAGGAGCTGGTCCTGGATTCCCCAGCCCCACTCTGAGGTTTCTCGAGGCTGTGCAGTTGCCAGCGGCTCGCATCCTCTGCTGACCCTGGCGGTGTGGCCGCAGCCTGCCCAGCTGCCCAGCACTGAGCCTGCCAGGCAGACACTCCCTGGCCCAGTGAGGGGGCAAGTGGACAATGTGGAGAATCCACGAAGGCAGCTGCCCCACTCTGAGCAGGCTCGGTCCTCAGCCAACCTATGGAGTGGAACGGGGATCCTCTCCCAGAACCTCCTTCGTTCTCTGCAGCTAAGGTGACCCTGTGTCCACAGGATGTTCGACGTGGGCGGCCAGCGGTCTGAGCGTAAGAAGTGGATCCACTGCTTTGAGGGTGTCACTGCCATCATCTTCTGCGTTGCCTTGAGCGCCTATGACCTGGTGCTAGCAGAGGATGAGGAGATGGTGAGGCCATGGCCACTGAGGGGTGGGGCGGGGTGGGCTGGGCCAGGGGCTGGTGCTGACCGCACTGTCCCACCCCCAGAACCGAATGCACGAGAGCATGAAGCTGTTTGACAGCATCTGTAACAACAAGTGGTTCACGGACACGTCCATCATCCTCTTCCTCAACAAGAAGGACCTGTTTGAGGAGAAGATCACACACAGCCCCCTGACCATCTGCTTCCCGGAGTACACAGGTGTGGGGGGCCCTGGGCCTCTGGGAAGCGCTGGTGGGGACCAGTTGAGCCACGAGCGCCCCCTGCTGGACGGAAGGGTAATTGTGGGGCCCTTGGTCCAGCTGGTGCCTCTGGGGCTCAGGTACTTGGGCCTGCACACTCGGGGCCCTTCTTCCCCCTACAGGTACATGTGGCCTCCTCCACACACTCAGGTGTGCGAGGGCACTCACACAGTCACCCTGTGCACATGCTGCACACTGCGTGCTTGTCGGTCCACGCGGGACTGCCTGCCTGCCGCCCGCAGAGCACAGGCCCTCACCATTCTGTCTCCCGCAGGGGCCAACAAGTACGATGAGGCCGCCAGCTACATCCAGAGTAAGTTTGAGGACCTGAACAAGCGCAAGGACACCAAGGAGATCTACACACACTTCACGTGTGCCACTGACACCAAGAACGTGCAGTTCGTGTTTGATGCCGTCACTGATGTCATCATCAAGAACAACCTGAAGGACTGCGGCCTCTTCTGAGGGGCAGCGACCTGTGAGGATGGTGAGCCAGAGCGGGGCCAGGCAGGGAGCTGAGGAGGGACAGAGTAGGGCCACTGAGCCCAGAGAAGGGACGGAGAGGGTCCAGGTGAGGGTAGGGAACCCGAGTGCTCAGTAGGAGAGCAGACGACAAGGGGGCGCACAGGCTGGTGAATCCCAAGAGCCGCGTAGTGCAGGGCACTGAGGAGGTGGCACAGGCAGGGCTGGGCTCTGTTCTGCCCAGTGGTTCAGGCAGCAGACGTGCCTGGCTGTGCACTGGGACAGAACTAAAAGACTATTCTGCCTTCCTTGGGGAAAACTCACTTCCTCACCAAGCAGGCCACTGGCCTAGCCTGAAGGAGGCTGCATGACGGTCGGGCCCTGCCACCTGCTACCCAGTGTGACCAGCTCTGCTCAACCCTGCCATCTTTGCCTGGGACCTCTCCGAGGGTCCTGGGCCTCAAGAGGCTGGCTCCACTGGGCCTGGGGAGGTGGGAAAGACTCTGCCAGTGCTCAGACCCACCTCCCCCCTGTAACCCAGCAACAGGCCCTGGCTTCTGGGTGGTCACTGTGTCCCTGGTAACAAGTGGGGTAGGGGATGTGGGGGAGTTTCATTGTCTAAGGAGGCAGGAGGAGACTCACACAGTGGCTACCTCCCAACCCATGCACTGACTGTCCCCCACCTCCAGGGCCGCCGCGAATCTGCTCCCCCCAGTTCCTGAGGAAGATGGGGCAAGAGGACCACACACTCCCCACCTGCCCCTCCCCAGCCGCTTTTCCCCTCTTTCTCTGTTCTTGGCTCCCCCTGTCGCCTCCCTCAGCTCCGGAGACTTGGGGGAGGGGTTGCCACAGGCCTCCCTGTTTGAAGCCCACCTTTGTCCCAGGTGCTGGGAACAGCGGGGGTATTCCCTTCCTGGGTATCTGTCCTGGATTTAACCCTTGTCTTGTCCTGTGACCCGGGAGGGGAACATCCAGATCCGTGTCTGAGGGGCACGTATTTCTTCAGCCTGGGACCCCCGGCTTCGCCCAGCACCAGCCCCTGACCCAGCCCAAGTCCAGATGTTTACAGGGAGCCTCCTGCCCACCCCACCCCTCAGCCGCTCGGAGGCCCCAAAGGAAAAGCACAAGAAGTGTGAGACGCCACCATTCCTCAGACCACAGTCCATCTGCTCATTCTCGTAGCTTTTTAAAAAAAGGAAAGGAAAGGAAAAAAAAAATTGCAAACCTAGAAAACTTTTTAGAGAAAAAACTATTTAAAACCATCCGATCCTGACCAGCTCCCACCCAGCCCCATTCCAGTGATTCCGTGCCTTGAGTGTGTCTGCGTGTTTACACCCATCCCTCTGCTGGCTGTCCCTGTGCGGGCAGCGACCCTGCCCTGCCCCCACACAGTCGGGCTCCAGGAGCTGTTCTGGACAACTGCCAATGGGAGGGCCTGCCCCAGTGGCCCTGGGCCCCAGCTCCATTAACCTACATGTAGCCCCTTAGCGCTAACCTAGGAACCGTTGCTGCCTGCTGAGGGGTCCTGCCCCTCCTGCCCTCCCCCCAGGTTGGGTCCTTCAGCGTTGAACACTTCCTTGCTTTTTTCACGTTTTATGGAATTGTTCACCTGGTTTGAAATAATAAAATGTAGAAAGAAAAATACCAAGAACTGCTGAGCTTTGTTTTTTCCAGGAAGCAGAGACTCTGTCTGAGATGTGCCGAGTTGACGGTAGTGTGGATCCAAACCCTCACTGTGACAGGGCCCTGGGTGCTCGCTCTCCAGGTCAGACTCAGGCCCAGTACTCAGCACTTTATGGGTTTCCAGTGTGGATGCATCTTACCTGCTCAGGCCTGTGTCCCCCCTCCTCCCAGCCCCTCCACAGCCCTGGGGGTGGGGCAGCCTTCCAGCCTTGCAGAGCAGCAGGGGCACATTTGTAAGGACTCATCCACACTGGGCCCAGGAGAGGTGCCCAGTGGGTCTAGTGTGGAAGGAAATTGACTGAGCTCCCAGCCCGAGACCCAGAGACGGTTGCTGTGGTCACAGGGCCAGGTTGTCTGCAGCCCCCTGTACACCTTCCTGTCTCCCAATCGCACATGCTGCCCAGGGCCCTGCCCAGAACTGAGACCCCCTGGCCTGACTAAACAAAGTTGAGGACATAGGGGCCTCTGCCCCAGAGGTGCCCCTCCAAACCTGATGTGGGGGTAAGGGCCAGGCAGGCAGCTGCCCTTCAGTGTGAGGTGCCCTGGGCGGCTGCAGGGCTTCAGCTACTCTGGGTCTAGGGCTCAAAGGCTGCGGGGGCTTTCGGGAGGCTGTGGGGAGCGCACGCACGTTGCAGAAGGAAACAGTGGCTGACAGGGCCAGGGGTCCGTGGGGTGGGCCAGGC
>NW_015504961.1:45458-65612 GCF_001595765.1 Miniopterus natalensis | reverse complement strand
GGAAGAAGGCGGCACTCTGACAAGAAGTAGATTGCCTTTGGTTGCAGCCATAGAATGGATTTACAGCTAAAATACTGTGTAGCCAGCTTGGAAAAACAAGATAAATGTACCTGAGTGGATATATTTTGAGTAAAAAGCACTGAAGAAACATCATGGAGTTTGAGGAGTCAAGAGGGTGAATTCAGTCTGAACCTGCAACAGGCCATTGTATGGGGAACTAGAACTGGAGGATATGGAACAGACTGCGGAGTTGGCTTTGAAGCAGACACACACTTGCCCACAGTGAGTGCCTGACAGTGAAGCCTCAAAGTAAGGGGAGCAATATCCTGAGCTACACTAGCCAGCCTACACCCTGAAGACTCTTCAGGAGACTCTGGAGGAAGACCAGGCAACCACAGGGGGAGGCCCTCTGCAGAGAGGACCTCAGATCAGGCAACTACCTAAGGACACCAGAGCCAAACCTAGACAGCTCCAGATAATGGCTGACACACACCACCCAGGAGACATGAAATTAACATACAAAACAGGAAACCTCAGACAACATAAGCTGCCCAGAGGAAATTCACCTGATTGACTTTCTTTTATTAGAAAAAAAAAAAGGGGGGGAGAAAAAAATTGCTTTTAAAATTTTTTAAATGCTTTAAATTTTTTATTTAATTTTTTCAAAATTTATTTTGTGTTGCTTTGTTTGCTCTTTTTTCTTTGTTGTCTTTTGATTTATTTTTTGTTCTATTATCAAGATTTTCATGATATTATCTTGATGAGGGGTAATATCATTATAACCAATAACTTTATTGTTTTTCTTTATTGTTTCCCCCATATCTTATCAGCCTCTTTACATGCCCTTCCTTTACCTCTCTCTCTTTCTCCTTGTTCCATTGGCATAACTTACTTTTTTTCCCTTCCCTTTTATTCTCCATCTTCCTCTCTTTTTGTTCATTTGCTTGTGTTTCTCTATTTTATTTTTATTTTTTCAACCATTTTTCTATTTCTACTCTTTACCCTTATTTTTTTCCTTGCCCTTCTTTCCTTTCAAAATCTTTTCTCTGCCCCTTTTATCTCCCAGTACCTTCTCTATTTCTTACTTTTTATTTTATTTCATTTTTATTTCTTTAGTTTTACTATTAGCAGTAATATTCTTCTCTGTCACTCTCTCTTTTTATTATTATTATTTTTTGCTATAGCATTTGTGTTCTCACTTCACTTTCCCAATTCTACTTTCTCTTGGGTTGTTTTCATTGTGATTGACAGGATATTTTGTAGGTTAATGTTTGTTTCCTGGAAGTACAGTTGTGTTATGTTTTGCCCTGTAAGCACCTGTACAACAGCTCACACAATATGGTTGGGCTGAGACTCACAGTTAGCCAACCAGAGGGGAGAATCCTTCTAAGAATGGGTCAATAACAATTGAGACCCAATCACAACAGGAGAGCCCAAAGAACCCACAAAATAAACACTCATAAAAGTAACACAGCTAGAGCAAATAGCTCAGAAGTATAAGAAAAACACACCTCTTGGCTCCACTGGACATGCATTAAAAAATCCCACCCCACAAGACTGGGAGACAGCAAATATATTTATTATACAGATAGAAACACTAAGAGTCACTAAAATGGGGAGGCAAACAACCCCCAAACAAAAGAATAGGAAAAATTTCCAGAAAAAGACCTTGATGCGATAGAGTTAAATAAGTTATCACAAATAGAGTTCAGAATAATGGTTATGAAGATGCTCAAGGAAATTAATGTGAACCATAAGACACTTAATGAGAAGACCCAGGGACTTAATGACAGCTCCATCAGCATGAAAAATTATATAGATATGATAAATAAGAACCAGGCAGAAATGAATAATACTATAGTTGCTATCATGAATATGCTGGAAGGAATTAAAAACAGGCTCAGTGAAGCAGAGCATAGGATAAGTGAATTAGAAGATAAGGTAGAAAAAAACACTCAATCAGAGCAACAAAAAACCCCCCCACAAAAACACTTAAAAAATATGAAGACAATTTAAGGGGTCTTAAATTGTCTCATGGAACAACATGAAGCAAGACAACATTTGCATCAGAGGAGTAATAAAGGGGGAAGAAAGTCAGCAAGGGATAGAGAACCTGGTGGAGAAAAAAATGACAGATAACTTCCCTAACTAGGTGAAGGAGAAAGACATATAATTTCAGGAAGCAAAGAGGGTTCCAAACAAGATGAACGCAGAGACCCACTTCGAGACACATAATTAAAATGGCAGACGTTAAGGACAAAGAGATAATATTAAGAGTTACAAGAGAGAGACAAGCAGTGTCTTACAAGGGAACCCCCATAAGGCTGACAACAGATTTCTCAGCAGACACACTTTAGGTCAGAAGGGAGTGGCATGAAGTTCTTAAAGTAATGAAAAGCAAGAACCTTCAACCAGGACTGCTTTGTGAAGCAAGGTTATCATTTAAAATTGAAGGTGAAATGAATAGCTTCCCAGACAAAATAAGGCTAAATGAGTTCAGTACTACCAAACCAACATTGCAAGAAATACTAAATGGACTGCTTTAAGATGAAGAAGAAATATTGAGAGAAAGGCATACTGGTATAAAGGGAAAAAAGGAATTAAATAAGTATATATCAATAATAACCTTTAATGTCAACAGAATAAATGTTCCAATAGAAAGACATAAGGTAGCCGAATCTATAAGAAAACATGACCCATATATATGCTGTCTACAAGAGACCCACCTGAGATCAAAAGATTGTCACAAGCTGAAACTGAAGGGATGGTAAAAAATATTCCATGCCAAAGGAATGAAACAAAAAGCTGGAGTAGCAATACTTATTTTTGACAAAACAGACTTCAAAATAAAGGCCTTAACAAGAGAAAAATAAGATCACCACATAATACTAAAGGGATCAATCCAACAGGAGAAAATAACCCTTATAAATATATATGCAGCCAATATAGGAGCATGTAAATATATAAAAAATTTCTTGATGGACTTTAAGGGGAAGATCGACAACACAATCATACTGGGGAACTTTAACACTACACTGTCCTCATTAGACAGATTATCAAGACAAAAATCCAACAGAGAAAGAGAAAAATTAAATGACACACTAGATCTCATGGATTTAATTGACATTTACAGAACATTTCACCCCAAAGTGGCAGAATACACATTCTTCTCAAGTGCCCATGGAACATTCTCAAAAATAGACCACATGTTAGGGCACAGGGCAAGTCTCTACAAATACAAAAAGTTTCAAATCATATCAAGCATCTTCTCGGATGACAAAGCCATGAAACTAGAAACCAACCATTACAAAAAAACTCAAAAATATTCAAACACGTGGAGGCTAAATAGCATGTTATTAAACAATGAATGGGTTACCAATGAGATCAAGGAAGAATCAGAAACTTCCTGGAAGAAAACAAAAATGGTGAGGTAACAACCTAAAACCTATGGGACACAGCAAAAGCATTCCTGAGAAGAAAGTTCATAGCATTATAGGCACACTTCAAGAAACAAGAAAAAGCTTTACTGAATCATCTAACACAACAATTAAAAGAATTAGGAAGAGAACAGCAAGAAAAGCACCGAGGAAGTATAAGGAAGGAAATACTAAAGATCAGAGCAGGAACTAATGATGTAGAGACTAAAAAAAATACAAAAAAATCAATGAAACCAAGAGCTGGTTCTTTGAAAAGATAAATAAGATTGATGAACCATTAGGCAGACTCACCAAAAACAGAGAGGACACAAGTAAATAAAATAAAATTCAAGAGGAGATATAACAACTGACCCAACAGAAATACAAAGGATTGTGAGAAACTACTGCGAGCAACTATATGCCAAGAAACTGGGCAACTTGAGTGAAATGGACAAATTCATAGAAACATACAATCTTCCAAAGCTGAATCAAGGAGAACCTGAAAACCTGAATAGGTCAATAACAACTAATGAAATTGAAGAACTAATAAAAAAAAACTCCCAGCGAACAAAAGTCCAGGACCAGATGGATTTAAGAGGCAAGTTTTAACAAACATTGAAAAAAGAATTAACACCTATTCTATTCAAACTATTCCAGAAAATTCAAGATGAGGGATGACTCTCAAGCTCTTTTTATGAGCCCAGGGTCACCTTAATGCCAAAACCTGATAAGGATACTACAAAGAAAGAAAATTATAGGCCAATGTCCCTGATGAACATAGATGCCAAAATCCTCGAAAAACTACTGGCAAAACAGATCCATCAATACATTAAAAATATCATACGTGCCCAGCCGGGCATGGCTCAGCGGTTGAACGTCGACCTAGGATCCAGGCGATCGGGGTTCGATTCCTGATCAGGGCACATGCCCGGGTTGCGGGCTTGATCAATGACTCTCTTATCATTGATGTTTCTACCTCTCTCTCTCTCTCTCCCCCTCTCTTTTCCTCTCTCTGAAATCAATAAAGGTATATTAAAATATATATATCATACACAATCACCAAAAGGGATTTATTCCAGTCATGTAAGGCTGTTATAGTATTTACAAACCAATAAATGTGATGCATCACATAACTAAAATGGAGAAAAATTATATGATCATATCAGTAGATGTAGAATAAGCATTTGACAAAATCCAGCACCCATTTTTGATAAAAACTTTCAGCAAAGTGGGTATAGAGGGACCATATCTCAACATAATAAAGGTCATATGTGAGAAACCTACAGCCAATATCATACCCAATGGGCAAAATTAAAAACATTTCCCTTAAAATAAAAGAACAAGCCAGGAATGTCCACTTTCATTATTCTTTTTCAATATAGTACTGGAAGTCCTTGCCACAGCATGAAAGAGGAAGAACATATAAGAGATACCCAAATTGGAAAAGAGGAAATGAAACTGACATTATTCACAGATGACAAAATATTATATATAGAAAACCCTAGAGACTTCACCAAAGCACTACTAGATTTGATAAATGAATTCAGCAAGGTAGCTGAATAAAAATTAACATGAGAAAATCAATGGCATTATTATACACCAACAATGAACTCTCAGAAAAAGAAACTGAAAAAAACAACATCATTTACCATTGCAACTAAAAGAATAAGATACCGAGGAATAAACTTATCCAAGGATGTAAAAGACCTATACTGGGTAAACTACAGGACACTGAAAAAAGAAATAGTGAGAGATATAAACAAATGGAAGGATATACCATATTCATGGACTGGAAGAATTAATATCAGTAAAATGTCCATAGTACCCAAAGCAATCTGTGGAATCAGGGTAATTTCTACTAAAATAGCAACAGCATATTTCACAGAGCTACAACAAATATTCCAAAAATTTATATGGAACCAAAAAAGACCCCGAATAGTCACAGTCATCTTGAGAAAGAATAACAGAGTGGGGGGGATCACTTTATAGGATATAAAACTATACTACAAAGACATTGTAATCAAAGCAGCCTGATATTGATACAACAACAGACATATAGATCAATGGAACAAAACAGAAAACCCAGAAATGGACCCAAGCCATTATGGTCAGTTCATATTTGACAAAGGAGGCAACAACATACAATGGAATAAAGACAGTCTCTTCTATAAGTGGTGCTGAGACAACTGGACAAGTACAAGCAAAAAAATGAAACTAGATCACCAACTTACTCCATATAGAGGAATAAAATTCAAAATAAATAGAAGACTTATATGTAAGTAGCAAAACCATAAAAATCCTGGAAGAAAACATAGGCAGTAAAGTCATAGTCATCTCACATAGTGGAATTATCACTGATTCCTCACCTAGGGCAAGAGACACAAAAGGAAAAATAAACATATGAGAGTACTTCAAATTAAAAAGCTTCTGCACAGCAAATGAAATCAGTATCAAAATACAAAGGAAATCTACAGTATGGGAGAAAAAAATTGTCAAGGATATATCTGATAAGGGCTAATTTCCAAAGTGTACAAAGAAATACAACTCAACAAGAGGAAGACTAACAATCCAATTAAGAAATGGCAAGGGACCTGAATAGACACTTCTCCAAAGAGGGTATACAGATGGCGAAGAGCTGTAGGAAAAAATGCTCAATCTCACAAATGATCAAAGAGATGCAAATTAAAAACACAATGCGATATCACTTTACAACTGTTAGAATGTGTTCCATCAAACAAATGACACATGTTGGCAAGGATGTCGAAAAAGGGGAACCCTGGTACACTGCTGGATGGAATACAGGTTGGTGTAGCCACTATGGCAAACAGTATGGAGGGTCCTCAAAAAATTAAAGATGGAGGTGCCTTTTGACTTAGTGATCCCACTTCTAGGAATATATCCTAAGAATCTTGAAACACTAGTCAGAAAGAAATATACGCACCCCTATGTTCATAGCAGTGAAATCTACAATAGCTAAGACCTGGAAACAGCCCAAGTACCCATCACTAGATGAGTGGATAAAAGTGCTGTGGGACATTTACTCCATGGAATACTATGCAGCTATAAAGAAGAAGGATCTCATACCCTTTGGGATGGCATGGGTGAACCTGAGGAATATTATGGTAAAAGAAATAAGCCAGTCAGAGAAAGACAATTATCACATGATCTCACACATATACAAAATATAATAAACAAAATAAACTGATGAACAAAATATATTCTGTGACATGGATACATTTATCAGGCTATGAATCTCAGAGAGAAGGTGGGCATCAGTGGGTAGGTGGGGAGAGATTAACCAAAGAATCGATGTGCATATATGCATAACCTGTTGACACAGAAAATAGTGTAGTGAAGGCCTAGGGAGGGCAGTGGGTGTGGGGAGGAAGGTGTTAATGGGGAAAAAAGGGAACACCTCTAATATTTTGAACAATAAAAATAAAACAAAAATAGAATAATAATAATGGCTGAGCGCTTGGCATGGCTCAGTGGTTGAGTGTCAAACCATGAACCAGGAGATCACTGTTGGATTCCTGGTCAGGGTACATGCCAGGGTTGTGGGCTCAGTCCCCAGTTGGCATGTAGAAGGCAGCCAAGCAATGACTCGCTCTCATCATTGACGATTCTATCTCTCCCTTCATCTCTCTGAAATCAATAAAATGATGGCTGAAAACTTTCCTAGCCTGGGAAAAGAAATAGACACCCTCATCCAGGAAACTCAGGGTTCTAATGATGAATCCAAAACAGCTCCCATCAAAACACAATACAGTTAAATTGTCAAATGTTAAAAATGAGAGAATCTTAAGACTGAAACAGAAAATGATCTTGTAACATAGAAGAGAATCTTCCATATGTCCTGGAGCTAATTTTGAGCTAAAAATTTTCAGGCCAGAAGGGAAAGACATGATATATTAAAAGTGATGAATGAAAACAATCTGCCAACCAAATATATGCTCTCTTGCAAAGCTGTTCTACATAAGTGAGAGAGAAATAAACAGTTCATCAAACAAACTAAAGCTGAAGGAATTCATCAGCATTGGACAGGCTTTATAATAAATATTAATGGGACTTCTTTAAGCTGAAATGAAATGGTGTTAATTAGTAACAAGTAAAAAATAACAAAATTATAAATCTCATTAGTTAAAATGAACATATAGTTAAATTCAGAATAAGGGTGGTGGTTTTATCACTTATATATTTAGTATAAAAGTTAAACAAAAGTTAAACAAAAGTGGTATAATTAACTAAGACGGCAATAATTTATTAATAGAAACACAAGGTAAAAATATATGAATTGTGACATCAAAACCAAAAAATGTGGAAATCAAAGTAAAAATGTAGGGCCTTAGAATTCATTGGTACTTAGTTGTTATAACTTCATATAGACTGCTCTGAGTCTAAGATAATTTAAGCCTCATGGTAGCCACACACACAAAAAAACTATTAGATTTACAACAGAGAAAAAGAAAGTATTCTAAACATACCACTACAAAAAGTCAAAAAATCATGAAGGAATAGAGCAAGAGAGAAAGAAAGAAACAGAACAATTATGAAACAACCAGAAAATGATTTACAAAATAGCAATAATAAGCCCATATTTTAAAACAATTAATTTAAATATAATTGGATTAAATTTTCCTATCAAAAGACATATGGTGGCTGAATAGATTTAAAAAATAAAATAAATAAATAAAGACCTAATTATGTGCTGACTAGGGGAAACTCACTTCAAATGTAAGGACACACAAAGATGGAAGATAAATGGATTAAAATGTATATACCATGTACATGGAAACAAATAGAAAAGTGTGATAGCTCTCTTATATCATTCAAATCAGATGACTGTAATAAGACAGAAAGAATGTCATTATATAATGATAAAAAGTTTAATTCAAGTTTAATTGAAAAGTTAATTCAAAAGTTTAATTCAAGAGAATACAACATTTGTAAATATTTATTTATTGCACATAAGAGGACTTAAATATATAAGGTAAATATTAACAGATGTAAATGATAAAAACATTACAATATAAATAAGGAATTTCAATATTCCACTTCCATAAAGGAAAAAATCTGGACAGAAAATATTGGGCTTAAACTGCAGATTACACTAGATGGACTTTATAGACATTTCAGAATATCCCATTCCAAAGCAGAAAAATACACATTCTTCTCCAGTGCACATGGAACATTATCTAGGAAATTCACAAATATGAAGATTTTAAATAACATGCTATGAACAACACTGGGTTAAATAAGAAAACAAAAAGAGAAAAAAAAAATACACCAGGCCAGGTGTAACTAAGCAGTTGAGCATCAACATAATATCCAGGAGATCTCTGTTAAATTCCAGTCAGGGCACATGCCTGGGTTGCAGGCTTGATTCTCAGCAGTGGGTGAGCAGGAGGCAGCAGATCAATGACTCTCATCATTAATGTTTCTCTCTCTCTCTCTCTTCCTTCCTCTCTCTGAAATCAATAAAGATATACTTTTTTAAAAAAGAGAAAAAATACAAAGACAAATGAAAGTGGAAACCCTATAGGCCAAAACATTTGAGATGCAGCAGAAGCAATTATGAGAGATGCTCATGGCAATAATTGTTTACTTAAGATATTTCAAATACATAAGTAACTCATAAAACACAACATATGGAAATGACAATCCTAATAAAAACATGCAGAGGAACTGAACTGTTTTTCATGGATGACACAGAAAGTGCCAAGAAGTATATGAAAAGGTGCTCAACATCGCTAATCAAGTAAATGGAAATGAAAACTACAATGGTACATTTACATAATGGAATAATACCCTGCCATAAAAATGAAGGTAATTTTACCTTTTACAACAGCTAAGCCAGTCAGAAAAAAGACAAATACCATATAACCTCATGTATATGTGGAAACCAATGAACAAAATAAACTGGCAAACAAAATAAAAGAAGAGGCATGGATACATGGAACAGAATGACACTGTCAGAGAAAAGCAGGGTGAGGGGAAGAAGGCAAAAGGATTAGTCAAAGAACATATATGCATAACCCATAGACACAAACAACAGTGTGGTGATAGCCAGAGGGAAAATGTGGTTGGGGGCTGGGTGTAGGTGAGCCAAGGGAGAAAATATGGAGACATCTGTAATAATGTTAACAATAAAATAAAGTTTAAAATTTTTTAAAAAGAAAATGACAATGAGATATTTTTTCACATCTGTTAGAATGGCTACTATAAAAAAGAAAAGAAAATACCCACAAATATTCATGAGGATGCAGAGAAAAGGGAACACTGTGCACTGTTAGTGGGAATGTAAATGGGTGCAGTCATTATGGATAATAGTATCAGGGTCCACAAAAAAGTAAAAAATAAAACTACCATATGACCTAGAATTTTCACTTCTTGCTACTCATTCAAAAAATATCAAAATCACTATCTCGAAAGATATCTGAACCCCATGTTCATGCAGAATTATTTACAATGTCATGATATGAAAACAACCTAAGTGAGCATTGATGGATGAATAAAGAAAACATTATATATATAATGGATCCATAAAAAAGGAAATCCTGCCACTTGCAACTATGTGGATGGACCTTCAGGGCATTATGCTAAGTGAAATATGTGTGAGAAGTATAAATACATTGTGATTTCACTTGTATAGAAAAGCAAAAAAAAAAAAAACACACTTGAAATGGTAGATGCAGAGAACTGATTTGTAGTTGTCCCAGGTGAAATTTGGGAGGAGACAAAATGGGTGAAGGTGGTCAAAATGTATAAACTTCCAGTTATAAGATAAACTCTGGGGATGTAACGTGCATTTGGTGAATATAGTTAACAATAATATCATATATATCTCAATATAAAAAAAATTGTAGCTAAGTGTGTTAATGGATATTAACTAAACTTATTGTGGGAATTATTTTACAACATATACATATATCAATCATTATGTTATAGACTTAAAAATAATACAATGTTGCCCAGCATCTGTGGCTCAGTGATTGAGCATCGACCCTTGAAACTGGTGATCACAGTTCTATTCCTGGTCAGGACACAAGCTTGGGTTGTGGGCTTGATCCTCAGTGGGGGTTGTGCAGGAGGCAGCCAATCTATGATTCTCTCTCATCATTGATGTTTCTATATCTGTCTCCTTCTCCCTTCCTCCTTCTGAAATCAATAAAAGAAAAACATATTAAAAAAATAATAATACAATGTTATGTCATTCATATTTCATTGAAAATGTATAGCTTAATGCCAGCATTTGAAACTTGTAAGAATGAATGTATAAATTACAGAGCAGCAACACTGCATAGGGCAATATTGCAACTATTTTAGACTTTGTAGACAAAGAAGAAAAATGAAAGATATAATGCAGTATTTATCAGTATGTGTACAAAACTGAAGATGTGTGTACTTATATAATAAGATAGAAAAAACATTTTCACATTGTTTGACAAAATTAAAAATGCAATAATAAAGTGCTTTTTGGCAGTGGGTCTAGTAAGAAGAAGAGTGGAACTGTTTGTTTTTCAGGGCTGGTTGATAATATTTTGTTTAACTGAGTTTCAAAATTACTGCTTGCTATCTCCAAATGGATTACAAATGTTCATCTCTGTCTATGGGTAATGAGGTTTTATGTATTCCATCTTGGAAAATGTCACATAGGACCAGACAAATTCTGATATTAATCTACAATCATTGATTCTACTTTATCACAGTAATTGTTTGGATACCTAGTAACTCTCCAAATTCACTTCCATTTTAATTGCAAGAACTTGTGTCCTATAGTCCTTGCTGAGATTTTTCCTGTCCTCTCATGTTTACAGCTGCCTCTTGTTCCTGAATTGGCATTGCTAACCCCAGTCTTATCCAGATGGCTAATGCTAGACTCAGCCCCAATACTGCATCTCCACTTGCCAAGGACTAGCATCTGTCCTTCCTACACCACTGCCTACCTGTTAGCTTTCTGATTGCTAGGCATGCTTGCAAACTCTATGTAGATTTTTCTGCCTTTTCCTTATGACAGGACCTCCCTCCTTGAAGTTGACCCCCTGCTCAACTCTCCCTGCTCTTATATTACTTAAGGTCTCCTTTCTGCAACAAACTGCTTCTTCTAGTTGCTGGACTGCAGCCTAGTATCTGACTCATCTCCACCATCTCCTTTAGTGTTTCTGGTTTCTATGGACCTTTCCAGTTTGAGTTGTCCAACTACCAACAGGGGTCTAATGTTGGTACCAGGAAGGGTAGGTTTATGAAACTTAGGAAGCTCCTGAGGCTTTCCACACATAGAAACAAGTGGGTTTTCTCTGATTTAGAAAAGTCTCCAAAACCCTATGGGCAAGGGGACCTTGGAAACATGAGAAATGTTATGATTGTTCAGGATCTAATGATAGCTGATTTAGAGCACAAGTGGAAAATCAGTATAAAAATATGCAAAGTGAAAGATCCAAGTTGGCAGCAGCCTGAGTGGAAGCTACAATGACACTCTCTGGTGACCAATCTTGATTTACAACTAAAACATAGACAAACCATCCTGAAAAGCAACTGAAGACTAGCTGGAGGGCACAGTCATAACCAAGGAAGAAAAGTGGAGACTGCATAGAGACTGGTAAGAAATGCAGAGGTGCAAGAGGGCTGGCTGGGCTCCAACAGGCAAGAGCTGAAGGTCCGGAGGGATACCTCAGCTGTGGGGGGTTCCCACTGAAGACTCTTGGGCCTATACCTCAGGCTGGGCTTCCCAGCAAAGACCACCAGAACTGAGAGAGGTGCCTACATAACACCTGGCTGTGAAAAGCAGCCGGGTTTCTGTCTACCAGGGAGAGGTGGCTGGAATTGCAGGTACCCTCTTAAGGAGCCAAAGCACAAAAATTCATGTGCAGCCACTCACCTTGGGCTCTGGTGGAGGAGGAACAGAGTGTATGGGGAGCTCTGTGGGTAGAGTCTGGGGTTGTGGGCTCTGGAGAGTGAGATCAGGGGACACCCATCTGCATCCCTGTGTGGAGTCATTTTCCCAGACTGTGGAGGACATCTTTCTCCAGTGGAAAATTTTTTGGCTTTTGCCTGAAGGGGGAAGCAATTGCCCCACTCTGCTGGAAAGCCTCTCACCCTGCCCAGAGGAGTTTCTAAAGCCTGAGGCTTATTAAGAGACTGATAACAACCAGCCACCCCACCCTGTGAAGCTTCTACAGCCTGAGGCTCATTAAGCAAAGCAGATTAATCAGCCTACAGGCAGAGACAGACCTCAGGGTGCTTTGACTCTTTGCCTGATCTGCTTCAGGACCCGGACCTTGGAAAAGCAGACTTTGGAGTGGATCTTGGTTCTCTCCAAATGTACCCAGCCCCAGCAGAGGAGACCTCAAGCTTAGGATTCTTGATAGCTCTAAACAGGGTACTCAAGGCCAGTCACAAACTGTGTCTGTCATTGGCCTGTACAAGAGACCCTACAAAAAGACTGAGAGTCCTAGCAGATATACTTAACACTCAGAAACAAACCCAAAATTGTAGCCAAAATGGGGAGACCAAAGAAAAGCCCCAAATGAAAGAACAAGAGAAGTCTCCAGAAAAAGAGCTAAATAAAATGGAGGTAAGCAATCTCTCAGACATAGAGTTCAGAATACTAATTTTAAGGATGCTCAAAAGCATAAAAAAGGATATGGAAACTATGAAGGAAATTAAGAATGATATAGCAGAAATAAAGAATACATTGTAAGGAATAAACAGCAGATTAGAGGAAGCTGAGGATCAGGTCAGTGAATTAGAAGACAGGGTAGAAAAAAATCACTCAATCAGAGACCCAAAAATAAAAATAAAAATAATTAAAAAACAAGAGGATAGTTTAAGGAAGCTGTGGGACAACATAAAATGTAATAACATTTGCATTATAAGAGTGCCAGATGAGGTTGAAAGTAAGCAAGGGTTAGAGAACCTTTTTGATAAAATAATGGCAAAAAATTTTTCTAACCTGATCAAGAAAAATGTCACAGAAGTTCAGGATGCACAAAGAGTCTCAAGCAAGAATAATCCAAAGAGGCCCACACCCAGACATATCATAATTAAAATGTCAAGAGTTTGAGACAAGGAGAGAATATTAAAGGAAGCAAGAGAAAAGCAATCTGTTACCTACAAAGGAGCTCCCATAAGGCTGTCCTCTGACTCCTTATCAGAAACTCTACAGGCCAGAAGGGAATGGCATGAGTATCAAGGTAATGCAAAACAAGGATCTGAAACCAAGACTACTCTATCCAACAAAATTAGCTTTCAAAATAGATGGTGAAATAAAGTGCTTCCTGGACAAAAAAAAGACTAAAGAACTTTATCAATACAAAACCAGCATTACAAGAAATCTTAAAGGAACTGCTATAATTAGAAGTAGACATAAAGAGAATGAGAAACATAGGCATAAAGAAACATAATGGCAGTAGGTAAGTATCTTTCAATAATAATCTTAAATGTAGATGGATTAAGTGCCCCAATTAAAAAATATAAGGTGGCTGAATGGATAAGAAAACATGACTCAAATATGTGCTGTCTACAAGAGAACCACATCAGAACAAAAGAAGCACACAGGATGAGAGTGAAGGGATGAAAAAAATTTTCCATTCAAATGGAAATTTAAAAAGCTGAGATAGCAGTACTCATATTGAAAAAAGTAAGTTTCAAAATGAAGACCATAATGAGAGATAAAAATGGTCACTGCATAATACTAAAGTGATTCATTCAACATGAGAATATAACCCTGATAAACATATATGCACCCAATATAGGACCTGCTAACTTTATAAAAAACTGTTAGAGGATTTTAGAGAAGAGATCGACAGCAATACAGTCAGACTAGGAGATTTTAACAACCCAGTGACTTCCCTGGATAGGTTTTCCAGACAAAAAATCAACAAGTAAACAGTTACCTTAAATGACACAATAGATCAAATGGATCTAATCAACATTTACAAGACATTCTACCCCAAAGCTGCAGAATATACAGTCTTCTCAAGTGCACACAGGACATTCTCAAAGATAGACTACATGTTAGGACAAAAAACAATTTTCTACAAGTACAAGAAGATTAAAATCATATCAAGCATCTTCTCAGACCAAAATGACATGAAATTAAAAATCAACCACAATAAAAACACTAAAAAACATTCAAACACATGGAGGCTAAAAAGCATGTTTTTAAACAATGAATGGGTTACCAAAGAGATCAAGAAAGAAATCAAAGTCTTCCTGGAAACAAATGAAAATGAACACACAACAACTCTAAATCTATGGAACACAATGATAGCAGTCCAGAGAGGGAAGTTCATAGCACTACAAGCTTACCTCAAAATCAAGAAAAACTTCTAATAAACTCTCTAAACCTACTACTTAAAAACTTAGAAAGAGAACAATAAGAAAATCCCAGAGTAAGTACTAGGAAAAAAATAATAAAGATTAGAGCAGAAATAAAGGACATAGGGACACACACACACACAAAATACAAAAGATCAATGAAACCAAGAGTTGGTTCTTTGAAAAGATAAACAAGATTGATGCACCTTTAGCCAGACTCATGAAGAAACAAAGAAAGAGGACCCAAGTAAACAAAATCAGAAATGAAAGAGGTGAAATAACAACTAACCCAACAGAAATACAAAGGACTGTAAGAAAATACTGTGAGCAACTATACCAAGCTGGGTAACCTGGATGAAATGGATAAATTCCTAGAAAAATACAACCTTCCAAAACTCAATAAAGAACAGTCAGAAAGCCTGAATGGGCCAATAACTGCTGATGAAGTTGAAGGAGTAATCAAAGGGCTCCCAACACACAAAAGCCGTAGCCTGGATGGCTTCACAGAATTATACCAAACATTCAAAGAATTAACACCTATCCTCCTCAAACTATTTCAAAACATCCAAGAGGAAGGAACACTTCCAAACTCTTTTTACGAAGCCAGCATTAGCCTAATTCCAAAACCAGATAAAGACACTACAAAGAAAGAGAATTACAGGCCAATATCCCTGATGAACAGAGATGGTAAAATCCTCTACAAAATATTAGCAAGTTGGATCCAGCAATATATTAAAAAGATCATACACCATGACCAAGTAAGATTTATTCCAAGGATGCAAGGCTGGTGCAATATTTGCAAATCAATAAATGGGATACATCACATAAACATATTGAAAGATAAAAATCACATGATCATATCAATAGATGCAGAATAAACATTCAATAAAATCCAACACCCATTTTTGATAAAAACTCTCAGCAAGGTGGAAATAGAGGGATCATACTTCTACATAATAAAGGCCCAAAGTGACAAACATACAGCTAACATCATACTCAATGGGCAAAAACTAAAATCATTTTCCCTAAAAACAAGAACAAGACAGGGGTGTCCACTTTCACCACTCTTATTCAACATAGTACTGGAAGTCCTAGCCACAGTGATCAGACAAGAAAACATAAAAAGTATCCAAATTAGAAAGGAGGAAACAAAACTGTCATTATTTGTAGATGACATGATATTGTACATAGAAAATCCTAGATGCCACCAAAAAACTACTAGATTTAATAAATAAATTCAGCAAGGTAGCAGGATTCAAGATTAACACCCAGAAATCGATGGCATTCTTATACACCAATAATGAACTCTTAGAGAGAGAAACTAAAAAAAAATCTCATTTACTAATGCAACCAAAATAATAAGATACTTAGGAATAAACTTAACCAAGGATGTAAAAGGCCTGTATTCGGAAAACTACAGGACACTGAAAAAAGTAATAGAGGAAGATATAAACAAATGGAAAAATATGCCATGTTCATTGATTGGAGGAATTAACTTCATTAAAATGTCCATACTACCCATAGCAGTCTATAAATTCAATGCAATCCCTATTAAAATACTGACAGAATATTTCACAGATATAGAACAAACACTTCAAAAATTTATATAGAATGAAAAAACACCCCGAATAGCCACAGCAATCTTGAGAAAGAAGAACAAAGATGGAGGGATCACAATACCTGATATCAAGTTATACTATAAAGCCACTGTAATCAAAACAGCCTGGTACTGGCAGTAAAACAGACGTATAGATCAGTCAAACAGAACCTAGAACCTAGAAATTGCTCCATGCCATTATAGCTAATTAATATTTGACAAAGGAGGCAAGAACATACAATGGAGTAAAGACAGTCTCTTCAATAAAAATGGGAAGAGATTGGAAAAATTGGACAGGTACATGCAAAAAAATGAAACTAGACCACCGACTTACACCATACATAAAAGTAAATTTAAAATGAATAAAAGACTTAAATGTAAGACATAAAACCATAAAAATCCTAGAGGAAAGCATAGACAGCAATATCTAAGACATCTCTTGTAACAATATATTTGCTGATACATCTCTTAGGGTAAGAGAAACGAAGCAGAAAATAAACACAGGAGACTGCATCAAAATAAAAAACTGCACAGGAAAAGAAACCATCAACAAAATGAAAAAGGAGCCCACTGTATGGTAGTACATATTTACCAAGTACACATTGAATAAAAGGTTAATATCCAAAATATATAAGGAACTCATACAACTTAACAATTGAAAGACAAACAATCCAATTAAAAAGTGGGTAAAAGACCTAAATAGACACTTCTCCAAAGAGGACATACAAATGTTTAAGAGCCATAAGAAAAAATGCTCAACACAGCTAATCATCAGAGAGATGCAAATTAAAACCACAATGAGGTATCACTTCACACCTGTCAGAATGGCTCCATCAACAAATCAACGAACCTCAAGTGCTGGGAAGCATGTGGAGAAAAGGGCACCCTGGTATATTGCTGGTGGGAATGCAGACTGGTGCAGCCACTATGGAAATAATATGGAGTGTCCTCAAAAGATTAAAAATTGACCTGCCATTTGACCCAGTGATCCCACTCCTGAGAATATATCCTAAGAAACCCGAAACTCCAATCACAAAGAACTTATGCACCCCTATGTTCATAGCAGCACAATTTACTATAGCTAAGATCTGGAACAGCCCAAGTGCCCGTCAGTAGATAAGTGGATAAAAAAGTTGTGGCACATTTACACCATGGAATACTATGCAGTTATTAAAAAATAAATATCTTTTATCCTTTGGGACAGCATGGAAATAACTAGAAATTATTATGGTAAATGAAGTAAGCCAGTCAGAGAAATACAAGTACCATATGATCTCACTTATATGTAGAATATAATAGACAAAATAAACTGGTGAACAAAATGGATCCAGAGACATAAAAACATGGAACAGACTAAGGGATCTCAGAGGGAAGGTGGGGAGGAGGGAGTGAGTGGGGATAGATTAATGAAAGAACTTATATGTTTATAAGCGTAACCCATGGGCACAGACACTAGTCTGGGGAAGGCCTGGGGGTGACTTGGATGCGAAGTGGAGGGGGTCAATCGGGGTAAAATGGGGACATCTGTAATATTTTCAACAATAAAGATAAAGAAACTTAAAATAAATATATAAATAAAATATGCAAAGTGAAACTTTCAGAACTCAGAAGATGGAGGTTGATCTAAAATTGAAGGCAATAATATAGCAAGGCTGCCAAGGTTCAATAAATTTAGAATGTGTGCACCCAGATCCAGGTGAAACAAGTCTTTTTGAAAAGGTAAGTGGCATGGAGAATGTGGGTTTGGTTAGTATCCAATGCTCAGGTGAACTATTAGAAATAAGTTTATAAGGCTAGAGAGACTCTTAAGAGACTGGGATTTAGGGCTCAATCAGGGGAATTGCCATAGCAGAAAATATGACTAGAGACTAGGCAATGCCAACCTCTCTACTATACCAACCTGTACATGACCCATGTAGATTCTCTGAGGTGCCCTCACCTGAGAACTTGAAGGAATATGATATTTCTCCATTAGAATATCCAATATTTAGTAACTTAGGGGTAGTATTAAATCACCTAAAATGTGATGAATTTCATGTCAACGGTCAATTAACTTGTAAGTGACAGAGGTTAGACTTTATCAGAGGCCTCTTGACTTTCTTATCTAGTGTTTTTGTGTGTGTTCTCAGGGTTGAGAAGGGGTGGGAGATGAGGGTGGAAGAAGGGAGGAAAGTCAAAACATAGAGCTAGAGTTAGTGGTTCCCTTGAAAACAAAGCTTAAAAAGAGTAAAGATATAACGTGGAGAGTACCAGGAAGCAGTGTCTGCAAGTGCATCTGGGTATCAGAACCAGGTAAGAATTCTGGAGTCAAGGAATACAGATTATGACAGAAAATATCAATACAAGTATTTAAGAATCAAGAAGATAGTCTGAAAACAAGAACATAGTTCTTGGAGGTCCAAATTAGAGGAAGAGGTCAGAAATGAGGCAATGTCTTAAAAACAAGGGAAAATCTGAGAAGGTCTCAGTCAGGGCACTCCAAAGAACTGGTGGTGTGTGTGTGAGGGGGCAGAGAAAGAGAGAAGGAGGGCGAGAGAGAGGGAGAGAGAGAGGGAGAGAGAGATGGGAGGAATTGCCTCACTTGATTGTAGGGACTTGGATGTCTGAAATCCACTGGGAAGGATATCCTGGCCACCTGGAAACTCAATCTAATGCTATAATATTGAGGCAGTTACTTCTGTGGTATACCTGTTTTTATTCTTATGGCCTCCAAATAATTGGATGAATCCTACCCCTATTATTGAGGGTAATCTCCTTTACTTAAACTCAACTCATTTTAGATGTTACCCCAACTACAAATACCATTAAAACAACTTTAAAGTAACACCATTACTTTGATTAATCAACTGGGTACGCTATGGCCTAGCCAATTTGACACACAGAAGTAACCATCACCTAGAGGAAGATAGCAGTAGGAGAATCCTGAACCAGAGTCAAGGCAGACTACATAGATTGTCAGAAGTACAAATGGGCCATTACAACCCAGAAATCCAGAAAAATTGAAGGTATATGTCAAATGACCAGATAAAAGCCAGAGATCCTAGGAGTCTCTGAATAGTGAGGCAAATTGTGATGCAGAGTTGTGCTTTCTTTCATAGGATCAATATGACCCAATGACAAAAAACACAACATGCCCTGAAGAGGAAGTCTGAATATCTTGTGGAATCTTACTTTTTAGATAACAGGAACCAAGGTGATTGTGGACAAGTGATCAAACGCCGCAGGTCCCCTAAGTTTATCAGTAGAATCAGCAAGTGTGATTAGCATCCAGAGTGAATGTTTGCAGAGGAGAATTCAAAAGCACAGTCACCTCTGAGAGCAGTATTTACACTGAACTTGAACATACAATGTCACTTGGAGGAACTATTAAAAACGTACCTCTGTTTTAGTCAAAACTCAGAAGATTCTAATTCCAATGAAGTGTAGCCTGGGTTTCAAGATTCTTTTAAATTAAAAAATGTACCCAAGGACATAGACAATGGTGTGGTGAAGGAGTGGGGTGGGGCAGGGGCTGAGACGAGGGGTGCAAAGGGGGTTATGAGGGAATGTGTGTGTGTGTGTGTGTGTGTGTGTGTGTGTGTGCACTGGGTGATTTTAAGTTTATTCTGTGTGGAGAACCACTTACCAAAGTATTCAAATATGTTTTTGTTCATTAACACTTTTTAACAACCTGATAGTTCATTGTGAGCCATTGAAAGAATTAGTCAAGGTGCTGGAAACTTCTAGTTTTAAAAGTAATTACTTTTTTCTTAACTTAAGAAAATTAATTATTGAATTTATTGGGCTGATGGGCGACATTGGTTAATAAAATTATATAGGTTT